>JBAMHZ010436451.1:0-10415 GCA_037177395.1 Alpinia galanga | reverse complement strand
ATTTTGCATAAATATTCCATCAACCAACCAAATTGCTGGAAATGATGTGATGTAACACGTTGCACTGTTGCTCAGCTTACCAAGTGACTCTAATAGGAACTCCAATGCCTTCCCCTTATCCCATTTGATAGTTGGACGAATCTCCAACACCTAAATGTCCAGCCAACAGGTAGAGCAAGTCACAATTAAGCTCTAATCAAACACCAAGATGTTGTTAGCCAAAGTAATAAAAACAATGTTTTTCACCTTTCTTCCTTGAGTAAGCCGCAATCTGGGATACTCCTTCAACACATATCTCACCTGCTCGATCAATGCGCCCCAATTCTGCATGAATTGACATGGAATAAGTTGAACTTAAACTTTGCAAAAACTGCTTTGCGTTACTGGCATAAATAAGGAAGTTGGTGGCCAATGTAAAGTGATAACTAGCCTTTTCATCCACACATCTGAAGTGCACAGATACACAAAATTTGTTGTTCTCCACTTTGGCCCCAGGAGTGGACTTGGTTCTGACCAACAATGCTTTATAGACCTGAAGAAAATAAGAGGAGAAAAAAAAAGGAGAGAATTAGGAACAAAAGAAGCTTTAGGATTGAGAGAGAAAGGGAGGAAATGAACTAAGAAGAGAAACCAACCGTGTCTATCATTGGAAGAAATTCAGTCGCCGGCTGAAAAAGAACTCCTTTGGCAACCTGAACCACACAAAATGAGAAATCAAGATGAGCATCTCAGAGAAGGTAACTAAACGAGAAAACGATGCCGAAGTTCTAATCTGGTCGAGATTGGGGAGGAGAGCATACTCTGGCCTTGGCATGCTGGGACGTCTCTGGGCCTTTGATGTCCATGCCGTGGCTACCAGCGTAGTATAACTCGGCCAATTTCACGAAGTTAACAACCTGTTCGCCAAGAGAACAACTGTGGTAGGGAAGCAACAGGAATCTTAAGTCGTACCGTCTATCTGAAATCGAAATCTACCTTGTCGAGACATCGCCCGCTCACGATCGCTGTGGGGAAATCCCTTGCCACTTCCTTCACTGCTTTCCTCATCTGGCGTCCCAAGCGACAAAGAACCGATCAAAATCTCATTTTGAAATAAGGAACAAAAAGTAAGTGGAAGGGGAAAAGGCAAGGCAGAGCGAAACGACTCACCGCATTACTCATGAAGGCCAAGTCGGGGTCATCGACGATGGGGGAAAGGGTACCGTCGTAGTCCATAAACATCACGATCTGTTTTCCCTTGGAGGCTCTCACGATGCGATCGAACTGGTTCAAAGCCGACGGATGCCGCATCTGCCGGGGAAGAAAATGGGGAAGGGGCTAAAACCCAAAAGGCACGTACTTCAGAAGAGAGAAAAGCGAGAAATTTTCAGGTCGTCGTTTACCTTTACTTCGAGGACAGAGTCGACGATGGGGCAGGAAGCGGCCTTGGGGTGGGTGGGCGAGGAGGCCTTCATGGACTCCAGCCAAGAGCTAGTCCTGACGCCGACAACATCGATCTGGGAAAGGTACTTTTTCCGGAGTGCGATCGGTGGAGGATAGGGGAAGAGGGGTGAGGGGCCCGCCGCCGGCACCGTGACGGCTGCGACGTCCTCCGCCGGCACAGCATTCTGCTGCGTCATAAATAATAGGCGATGAGGGTGAGTGGTTGAATCTCCAGAGGCGATTTTGAGGGCCGTTGGAGCCGGAGAAAGTGGGCGGTGAAGCTGGGGAGGGGAGGTGGCGAGGGAGGAGGGGAATTTATAGGTCGGACCAGACGTAGCTATGGACTCATCGTCGATTCCGCACGTGAGGTCGCATGGGACCCTAGGACACGTGTAGACAATTCATCGAACTAAAAAAAACCAAACCGGTTCCCTAAGCTTTTGATAACTAAAATTTTTCTATTTTAAATTTACATTTTAAAAAAAACAAAAGAAATTTTTATCATATCATGTCTAATCAAACATATGAATCTACTAGTTTTGCAAGATTTCAATCTTAAATTTTTATATGGTTTATCGACTCAACTATAATTCAATGGATCGAATAGTTTATTATTTTTTCTTCTTCTCATTTTTATTTATTAAGAAGATGTGGAAATATTTATATTGAGAGAAATTCCACTAATATTAAGCTCACTGAGAGTTTGACAAATCTCATTGCTTAATTCAACTAATTAAATGTTAGGCCGAACCTTCGATTCAAAAGGAGAAGTTGAACACGGAAAATTGAAATGATTTAATTTTTACGACAAACAAGTCGTAATTAATTAACTAAAAAAATGCGGACGTTAGGACGCGTAATTAATCACAAACATGCATGTTGATTGTGCAAAATGCTCTTCGTAGTTTCGCTTGCCTTTGTAAAATATGCGCCCTTTTCATTATGAAAATCCCTCAGCCTAATTAATGATGAATGTTATATATATCGTGACGTCCGCGTAATAATTAAGTGAACAATGGATATGCGTTTAGCAAGTGAAATGGAATAAAATGAAATGAAATGAAATGGTCATTAGGTAATTGAGACGCATGCACTATATAGAGTAATTGGAACGAATAAATTAAATTACCCTAAAATATTATAATCTACCAAGTATATATTACATTATTATTATCCCTTAATCCCTAGAATTCAAAATAAAATTTCTCATGTATTAAACGGCCACAAGATGAATTTGGACCAATATATTATATATTTATCCATTTTGATCTGAGTTTCTATGTTTAAGTTCCGTACAGCATAGTGAATAAACTATGATTTTATTTTATTTTATTTTATTTCAGAAATTTCAATTTATTTATTTTTATATCTCTATTTTTTTGGGGATACTACAGAATATTTAGCAAAAACAAAGTCATAAATTTTGTTTAAATGTTTAATTATAGTCGTTCACAAATGTCAACAAAATTATTTTGTTAAATCTTAACCGACATTAAATTTTAGATAATGTCGTAGTTGATTGATCCAGAGACTTAAATCTAAAATAGTTAAATTTAAAATAATATATTAAATAAATTAATATAAAAATCTAATATATATATAAACATTTTCTTAATTTTTATAACTTAACATAATATTCGTTTTAAATTTAAATACTAACTCTATATTTAACAGTTAAATCTCAATTGGAGTACAGTAGCATTAAATAATAAAAAACATTCATTAATTTCATGGCGTTAATTTAACCAAACTTGAGAAAGCATTAATTAATATGAATTTATTAATTGAGATTAAGAAGATGGCGATACCGTGTCTCTTTCACCGCCACCGTGACTACTCTCATTTTCATGCCGTCTTTCCTTACTTTCTCACTCTCGACACCCCCACTTAATTTGTTTTTCTAATGCAAAAGACATTAGGCCGACTTAATTATTTCAAGGGTCGCACGTTGAAAGTTTGTGGTTTCTTTTTCTTTTTTCTTTTTTCTTTTTTCTTTTTTAAACTGTGAGTGAATTGATTGATTGAGTGTAGCCGATGGGATATGAGATTGCTCCTAGCTAGCTAGCTATGTCTTTGTTAACACTTGTCGACGCCTCATTTATTTATTTTTTGAAACGTTGTCGGGTGTCCATGTTTTTTATATATTGTTTATGATATCCGGCCCGCAAAATATCAAATGTTAAGCCCCGGTCATTAGCAAATTAAACAATTATTTGTTGATATCTAAATGAAAGATTTTCAAAAATATATTATAGTTTATTATCAATTCTTCCTTGTATTATATATCTTACAATTAATGAAAACAAATCCATGCATGCATGCTCTGTGTTCATCATATCAGTGACTGCAATTAAGAAACAGTATTTGATGAGAACCGTAATATGCGTTTGATGCAAGAAAACAAATTACGTACATTGTCCTCATCTCACAGAAGATCTCACTTAAGTCAAAGATATAAACCAAATATTTCTCCATCAGAAAAGATGGAACAAAAATCTGAGTCGAGAACACGTGGACTCGCAGAAGTACTACTTGGATTTCCATTTTGTCCCGAGTAAAGCAGATCTCTCTCCTCCTCCATGCGTGATGAGTTGTATCTTCTTCTTTTTGAGATAAAACGAGGATTAATCTTTGACAAGGATAATCAAAGTAGCCAGCCTTCGTGTTCTTCTTTTCACATGAAGTACTTTTTTCGCATGGGCAATGTGTTGTGCTGTGATTTGATCTAGGAATGGTAAGTATTTGGTTTTTGTCCGTAGAAAATGTGCCCCGACAAGAAAGCAAGTTCCAGTAAAATAACGACAAATTTGGTAACAGTAGTACTGTCGCCAGAAGTGTCTCTGTGATTGTACACTGAATGCTCTGTGCCACCACCTTTTTTTCCACTCCAGATCATCAGGAGACAGAAGAATTTTCATGGCTTTGATAAGCAACAACTTACTGTTTGTTTACTAGCTATGTACATATAACAACCGTTAATTACCTTCTGACCCAGTTCCTCAATCCTAATTAATTTGTCTGGAGTTAAGTGCAAGTGATTAAGAAGTTAAATACTAGAGAAAACTGAACAATACTGCACTACCTGCATGTACATATCAATTGTTTGCAGTTTCATTCCTGCATAATTACTCAAGGCGGACATATAGCTAGGTAGTGACCTATATATATACTCGCCTCTGCTTGCTTCCAATGAGTCCATCTAATGCAGACATTAGTTTCAATTTTTCTTATAAAGATGCCTGCTTTATCATAATAATAATAAATATATTTAAAAAGAAAAAACAATCGCTGAATGATAATATAACAAGCATTGCAGTACTATTTCAAATGTGTAAGTAATTGATGCACAATTTTAACCTTTCCAATTAAGCGTACGTCTTCGTTGAACATTTTTATGCGCTTGGTGATCTAGAGAGCTAGCAACGGTTCGAATGGAAGATCTCTATATATATCGGCCAGAAATCTCAGCAGCAAAATCTACAAATGGAGCATGGCAACAATTAATACTTTCCTAAAGTATAGGAGAGAACTAAATAATTAAGACAATATTTTTATTTCTTTTTGTTATTTCATTTCGTATAAAGTTTAAGATGTTCATGGCTCTTAATTTTTACGATATCTAGAATATTCATTACAAGTTCTGGATTTTTCTTAGGGCGTTTCTAGCACATCTCCTCAGACTTGCAATTTGTCTGAGTTGCTGATCTTGAATAATGTAGAAGTTTCGTACGTACGTGTTGATAGGGTTATGATATAATTTAAAATAGGTAAGTAAGCAAATATATAAATTTATGTAGAATATCTCAGACAACTTCAAAAAAAAATTCATGATGGAGAAGACTTCATAATATTAAAATTAATACGAGGAGACTATGAAATCCTAATTACGTTATATATATAAATATGTGTGAAGGTAATAATAAAGGCCAGAACCTCATGTGTGGTCTATTATTCGTACTTTTCAAACCGATAAGTAAATTAATTTGCTTGTGGTATAGATTAATGTGTAATTGCATTGATAATAAATGAGATGCCAAGTTTTTGTGTCTTAGAAATTTCAGAATCATCCTTTTGATTCTCGATCATCGAGTAATGTTTTGGCCTTAAAAACTCGAACTGTAAATTGCCTGACAAGCCTATGAATTGAGCTATTTTATCTTCATCTTTCACTAAACGTGCATAACCTTCGAGACTGCAATCGTTTATTGGACCAATGTAAACAAAACCAAACAAATTTCGATGCATTATTCATGGATGGTATGCTCTGTTAAATAGCAGAATCATACTTCAGACTACTATTCAAAACGAGACACCGTATAAGATTCTTCACCTACAAATTTCTGGCAAACTCAGTCATGAATTGTTCATCAAACAAGAGCTCAGACCAGAACGAAGTAGTATCGTTTCCAACGAAGTTAGAAATGCCACGTTCGTCCTCTTGGATGGCCAGTGGGACGTCAGCGAGAGGAGGAAGTGCTGAGTGCGGAGACTCAAATGCTGTTCCTGGGCTATTGTTGATATCTTCCTCGTTAATTAAGTTGAAACCATGGTTGGTCTCGTTGCTCACAGGTGCCTCAAAGAAGAGTGGCAATTGCTCAATCTGGTTAAAGCTATCGTTGATCATATCGTGATCCACAGCAGGGAGAGAGGGCATTAATGGAGAAGGAGAAGCCACCATGGTGTCCAATTCAATACTTGTGGAGGTGTTGAACGCATTGTTTATGCGGTTTTCGGAATGAAACAAGTCCTGTAAGTACTGGAGCTTGGCAGCTTGGTTTGCCTCGGTTTGATGACCAATGAGCTCGCGGAGTTGGAGGAGGGCCAAGAGCTGGGGCAAGGCCGCGAAGAAGTCAGTTCTCGGGCGGTGAGTCATGGGGTCGAACCCCATTTGGATCAGCTTCTTCTTGAGGTGAGTGTTCCAGAAGTTCTTGATCTCGTTGTCGGTCCGCCCAGGGAGATGCATTGCAATAGCAGACCACCTAAATGACCCAAGTTTCTCAAAGGTGAATTGATCAATGAATGGCTATACGAAGAGTAGAGATCAGTACTTGTTGCCTAGAACGGAATGGAGGTTGAGAATAGTTTGCTCTTCCTCTGCTGAAAATTTGCCTCTCTTGATGTCTGGCCTCAAGTAGTTGGTCCACCTTAGCCTGCAGCTCTTGCCACATCTATTGAGTCCTGAAAAAGAGATCACAAACTTTTGAAATGGTGAGAGGGGAGAGAGAGAGAGAGAATGTTACCTGCAAGTTTAGGGAGGGCTCTCCAGCTGCCATGGCCATGTTTTTGGATGTACTGGACCAGTTTGTTGTCTTCTTCTGGTGTCCAGGGACCCTTCTTGAGGCCATTGTCATTGGAGCAAGGAGATCTCCCCATTTGATGCCTGAGAGGAGGGTGGTCCTGGTGATTCTGGTGAGAGGAGGAGCAGAAGATGCAACGTTTGCACATTTATACACTTCCTCCTGTTCCTTTTTCTGTTGGATAATTAACGTTATTTTAGTTTATTAGAAAGAGGGGTAAATTTGATTATACCTTTAAAATTTATTTTCTTTTCCATCAAAAGTATCTTTTAAAAACAAAAAAAAAAAGTTGTGTGTGACTCTTAAGTTTAAAATGTTTAAATTACTCGACGACAAGAGTTTTGACATTTTAATAATTTAAAAATTTGAAAGATATTTAAATGAAATGAAATTTTTAAAAGGACCTTTGCCTGGAATAATCTAGCTCGTTAAAAGCAAATTGGACTGGATCATTCCATCGAATTAGGAATTGAATCAGTTTGATCCAATGCATTTTTTTTTTTATATTGATATCTCAATCGGTTGGTCTAACTAAAAAACTTCGAACATGGGATCACTTAGGTCACTCCCACACATGTAGATTATTTCTATGGTTGAATGTTTTTTTTTTTTTTGTTATTGTTGTCTTCGTCATGCGTCATGAGTAAAACATTAAGATACTAAAATTATCTAAATGATTTTTCCTATGTACGTGGATCTGTTTATTGAAAGACAAATGGACAAAACAATAATAATAATAATAATAATAATAATAATAATAAAGGATGCAAAATATTATTTTATTCTAAAACAAAAAATGATCAAGTTTTTTTAAAGAAAATTTCTGATCATAATTATCAAGTGAGAAAAACAGTCTTATAAATTTTATAATTAAATAGGGACCAATTTCAGAGGGCAACTTTGATTTTTATTTTTCCCCTTAGTTTCATTAAGCTTCAAACCCTCTGTTAAACAATCTATTTCTGTCAAGGATCAAACACCTAAAATATGAGTTGATTACAAATATCTACTTACTACCGAACAAAATATATAGTCACAAGCATCAATGCATTATTATTGTTAGTATGAATATTAGTATTATTATACGATCACATGATACACTACTTTAATTTTTCCCACCTGATCTAGGTGAATTTTGATGTACCAATTCACTTTTGAATAGTTCTCCAGTGCATATGAGATTAGGTTGATGTATATTTTATTATTATTTAAAAGAAAAATAAAAAAGAAAAAGAAAAAGAAAAAGAAAAATTCAGTTTACTAGCTCATCTGCGTTTGTGATATATATTGCCATTTTAGAAGTTGTTCATCTGACAGTATATCTTATACTTGAACTTTTAACCCATTCAGACTTAATAAAATTGTCCTACGGTTCACATGCATGTGGCTTGTTTCCAATTCCTTGTCCTTATTTTTCTCATTTTCTTCTACTTCATTTAATTAATTTCCGTAATGTTCTTTTCTATCACATGGTCCTATTTAAATGTAAAAAAAAAATTGCTGTACGTAAAATAAGAAACGAGATTAGCTAGAGTCACTCTGTCTGGCTGATATTTCAGAATTGGGATAGCTTAATTGCCCCTCTGTCTTTGCCTACTGTTCCTGAAGCTTGCTAGTGCCAATCAATATTAGAGTCACTCAATCCTTTATTGGATTAATTGTCTTCATAGACGTAATTCAATTTCCTCAGCTAGATTGAGGGCAGTACGTAAAATACTGGTATTGGCTCAAGTTTTGTTGCTTAAGAGTTATCTGCATGAGAAAGTGGCTCACCTGCAAAATTTCTAAAGAACTTAATAAAGAATACTCCAATAGATACGTAGATATCATAGATTTAAGAGTTTTCGTTTGCATGCATCTTTTTTTTCCTACTTAACTTGCATCATTTGACGAGGGCAATAAGTTAAAGCGTGCATGGTCATCATAAAGTCCAAAAATTTTGGCCAATCCTACTGACTCTTCCGCAAAGCTGAGGAGGATTTCTTGAAGATATATATTTGCATCCTGGAACAAGTTTCCTTGTCTGATGGAGCAAAATATTATAAACGAGAAGTCAACATGTGAGACTTCAGCTTTTGGAAAACAAAATAAACATGTGAGACTCAACTGAACATCAATTACATCCAACCATTTAACGAAAACGCAAGAAGACGCAATATTAAATTAAATCGGCCCCAACTAATTGAACATATATAATTATATTGTCGACATGGTTTCTGAACCATATCTCCTCGCTTTCATCGACGATCTGGCATCTAAATCCAATTATAGAACGTTTGAAGTTTTTTCGGATTATGTTCATAATCTCAATTTTATCTCTTGGAACACTAAAGGACTCGATAAGCTAGGACACTGAGTTTCTCTCGAACGATATTCTTATTTGTATGCGATTGGAAGGTTAATTAATTCGTAGGTGGCCTGGCTGTTGGTTTTTCTCATAGATGCGAGTTGTTGGATTAACATATAAACAAGCTATTTTTCTACCACATTCTGGATGCATAATTCTCCCAGATCAAAAGGAATTCAATTTTCAATTAAGCTGGTTTAGGAAGTAAAGAAAAAAGTTATTCGATACAATTGCTCCAGCTTAATTCGGTGTAGGAAGGACAACTATTACTACTGGCTATATATAAATCATGCTGTATATGTTCTCATTTATTTGGTTTAAAAAAAGATTAAATTGATTATTCACTAAGATATGTCATAGTTTCGACGATAGCCAACGATAACTAAAAACCTATAAATTGATGATTCGCATATGGTCGTTGGGCCGATTACGTTTATAACCTGCACTTGGGCATGAAGATGAAATGGAGGCGAAATTAAACACCGCCTGCCTTCCCATGCTAGCTAATTAAAAGACAGACGATAAGGAGATCCTCGAACGCAATCTATTAAAGACAAATTTCTCAGGCAATTTAGTCAACAAAATATTCTCCCAAAAATTTTGGATGGTGTGCAATTCAAACTGACCTTGCAGAAAAAAAATACACATTTCAAATCAAAGATGGCCCAGCTGTCACAAGTCTGAATCTAAGAGAAGAAACAGATTTGTATGCATATTATATTCTGGATTTATTTGAAAAATGAATTAAAAAGGAAGGTCGTGTATGAAGTCTAGATATTTAATTTTAAAAAAAATCAGATTCATTTTCTTTTTAATAATCCAACAACTGTTTTTAATGGGTGCCAGTAACTAAAGGGCGAAGTAGAAACAGAAGAAAGATAACAACCCTCTTTCTTCTTGACTTGGAGATGAGGAGAGCTGAACTGTTTTCCGTATTGTGCAACTTAAACTTTTTAGAGTATTTAATTCATTTTATAAATAAATAAATAAAAAAACAGAGCATCCATCCATGTGACTAAGCTCTTCAATAATTGGGGCAATAAATTATTCTTGGAAAACGATTGGTAAGTTTCCTTGTGCCACCTAGTAACTTTGGCAGAAGTCATTCGAAACCAAACGTCGACTAGTCAAGTAGTAAATCATGAAAGGGAAAGGGAGATAAGAATCAATATGGGCCAATTCAGAAGAAAAAAAATGACAAAAGCAATTCCTTTCCTGAATGAAATTAGATTTTAAGTCAAAAAATTTCGTCATAAATATTAATATTTCTACTGATCTTACCAAGTGCATAAAATATCTTTTTTATAAATAAACAATGAATTTTTTTATTATACTATAATTGTTCTTGG
>JBAMHZ010436442.1:0-10415 GCA_037177395.1 Alpinia galanga | reverse complement strand
TGTATATATATATATATATATATATATATATATATATCAAATCACAAAAGAATCATGGAATTTGTCATATGATTCTTAGGATTTAAACTTCATGAAAGTTGCAATTTTCAGTTTTCATTCTGAACAGGCAAAAGTTGGCATCCTTTTTAGCATCACAAGATGTTAACCTCATCATCTTGCTTTACCATACTATAATTCTCTCTCGGAAATTGTGCTGCACTGGAATTTAACATGCACAAAATATCCCTTTAACTTCCAAGTGGCTCACATGATTTCATGCTGATCCTTTACACAATTCTTGAAACATCACCAATATTATGTCATCATCATCAGGTACAACCTCATCCTAAGGTTCATCATTTCCCTCCACTCGTCTAGTTAAACTACGCATTACTTTCATCTATATTTTTCAAGGGAAGAGATCAGCTGTGTCACAGAATGGTTGTCTTACTCTTTTTTCTTCAGAGCTCATTTATACTAGATATACAGCAGAATAGCAGATGATTTAGATTTTTTTTGTTAAATATGAACGTTTCTAAATCTTGAGCATAACTACCTTATAATCAAACTAATTGTATGAAATTGTGAACGTGCAGTTTTTTTTTATGATGCTTAAACCGGTAGTTGTCTACTTGCTCAAACACACTCCATGTGTGTGAGGTTCAAATTTTCAACAGATAGATGTTACAAACATACTATAGACAATCTGTAAGAATTGGTTAAAGAGCTTTGATACATTGTAGATAATAAAAGATAATTAATGTTAAATATAGAGATCACATACCTCGTGTTATCTTTCTTCTGGCCCTTTACTTGATACCCAAACAAGTCCCAACAGGCCTTCTGTTCATCTTGCTGAATTATCACATTGTTATTGGCAACCTGCATATTCAGAAAATAGAAAACAAGATGCAAGCAATGGGTGGGTGCATGTTGACGTTACCACATCCAATGAATGCAAAAAATCTGCCCATGCAAACCTTCTCTTTGATCAGAGGAGTTGTCATTGTCTTGTTTTGCTTGATTTATAGCTTCTTTTGCCTAACCTTGTATGTAATCCCTTGCTGTTCTCTCCTCACCATTGTTGCTTTAAGAGAGCGAGTCACCTCAGCAACATAACCTAAACCTGTCAGGATACAGTCAATTATTTTTGGCTTTTCCTGCTTGCTTATTTTTGGATTTGCTACTTGAATACATTTTGGTTGAGAAAATCTTCCTTAGCAAGCCTGTTACTTATTGATAGAAGAAAAGTGTGATAAATGGTGTAAAACAGGTTTTAATGTGCTCTGGTAGTCCAGTAGGTTGCTCAACATATTTAATACACCATTACTGTGATTATATGGAACTATTCAACATATTTTCATGAGTTATTCATACAATGAAATATGAATCCAACTTCCAACACAAGACCTCACCAAGTCTCTACTGCTGTATTGTTTTAGAGGGGCTTTGTGCAGGGACTACAAGTTCCTAGTCTCTATTATCAGTGAGTGAGAAAGGCATTTACGAGACTACCTTCTCTTTGGTTTTATTACTCTAGCGGTGCACTTCTTTTTTTTTTTTCTGCATGGACTACATGTTCCTAGCCTTCATCAACATGTTGTGAGAGAAGGCATTTACTACAATGTTGATGGAGTCATTAGTCTACTAGCCAATCATTCTTTGCTTCTTGGTTCCTTGTGAACCTGAATGAGTAGTAGTAATCATTGAGGACATGCTACACTTTGAAAAATTGACTGCTTTTGACCTATTTGACCTATGTATGTTTGGTTACTGTTTATTCTCCTTGATTTATAAGTGATTCCTTCAATTTAGAGTTTCAGCTTCTTCTATATACATGTCACACACAATTTCTAAAGAAAATATATAATATTCAGAGGTAACTCTAATTCTAAATCTTTTGTGTATCTTTGCTCTAGTTAATGCGTGAAAAATAGTGAATATT
Organism: Alpinia galanga; assembly: GCA_037177395.1. NCBI lineage: Eukaryota > Viridiplantae > Streptophyta > Magnoliopsida > Zingiberales > Zingiberaceae > Alpinia > Alpinia galanga. Next base: position 8,470 of record JBAMHZ010436442.1, on the reverse strand, counting down.
CTTGTGCAATTTAGAGTCAAATGCTTGTTAGAATTTGTTGTTTCAGAATTATTTAGTCTGCAGTTCTTGTTCTTGTCAAGGCTGTTTAATCAAGATTTTATTCCTTATGGATATGTTTGTTATTTCTAGACGTTTTTTATTTTATAAATTTTGAAATCTTACAGACGATACATCATCTTTTTTTGTTTCTTTCTAGATGCCCTACATTATTCTTTAAAAAAATTTCTATTCGATTATCATATTGTTTTTCATGTAATATTTTCATTTTACTCATAGCAGGTAAATTATCTTTGGTTTCTACAACAGAATTAATGCACGATTCAAGTAAATTGCTGTCAGATTCACATGTCAAGCCTTGTAGAAATCATTTGAAGATGCCATCACTATTAAATGATAGGGACAAGAAATACACTAGGATTGTTAACCATAATGGACTAATAGAAGACCCTCTAAGTTTTGAGAAGGAAAAGGCAACGATAAACCCATGGTTACATGATGAAAAAGTAGCTTTCATGGAGATGCTTGCCAGGTATGGTAAAGATTTCACTAAGATTTCTTCCTTTCTGGACCATAAAACTACAGCAGATTGCATTGAATTTTATTACAAAAACCACAAGTCAGAGGGGTTTAAAGAGGTGAAGAAACAGTTGTATCTCAGAAAGCAGAAGCAGTCTTTACCAGCGAATACATACCTTGTAACACCAGGAAAGAATCGGAGCCGCAGAAAAAATGTTGAATCTCTTGATTTATTGGGTGCAGCAACAATTATGGTGGCACAAAATGAATATACCAGGAAGATCGGAAAGCATGCAGGAAGTAGTTCATCCAGGGATTCTGTTTATTTATATGGATCAAACAAAGTTAACATATCTTCTCAAGAAAGAGAATCTGTTGCTGCTAATATATTAGCAGGGATTTCTATCACTCGATCCTCAGAGGGTATCAACTTACACGACACTGGTTCCGTTGGTCATGCTAAGAAGATGAATGAAGAGGCGAACCTAGATGTTGATGATACCTGTTTTTCAGATGAAGGCTGTGGAGAATTGGAATCAACTGATTGGACAGACCAAGAGAAGACTATGTTTATCCAAGCTTTGAGCATGTATGGAAAGGATTTCACAAGGATTGCAGATTACTTAAGAACAAGATCAAAAGAACAATGTAAGATTTTCTTCAGCAAGGCTCGAAAGTGCCTTGCTCTTGATGCAATTAATCAAGGTTGTACTGGTGGTGTTATGCCAGTAAGCTTAACAAACAGAGGAATAAGTGACACAGATGATACTTGTGGTCTCGAGAGTACACAATCTTGTTCCAAAACTGATGATGATGTCTCCCAGCCTGCAGCGAACACTGGTTATGAGGGGATTGCCCATTGTGCCAGCACTGATTCCCATGTTGAAGCTGAGAGTGCAGATGAGCAGGATAACAATGTTTTAAATAAAGGCAATCCTGAGAGTTATGATAAAGTTGATAAGCAGGTGACCATTTCTTATGATGTTAAGCAGACGTTCAGCGAGGACAATCTTCAATCTGATGTGCCACTAAAAGAAAGCATTGTTACTGCATCAGGATGTGAAACTGTAAAATGCGAGGCTGCAGATCTTGCTGATGGAGAAGTAAAATTTGAAGAAATTGGTAATATTATTTCTCTCCCTGTGTCTGTTGTCTCAAGCAGAAAAAGTGAGCCAGTTGAAGCACGTCTGGAAGCCAAGCCAAAACAAGTAACCGCCAGTATTTTCTCTGGTATTGTTGAATGTTCTCCTGCTGAAAGTTTGAAGAAGGAAGCTGATTCAAATTCATTGCTTGCTACTGAAGTTGGGTTGTTGAACAAAAAATCAACCAACATCAACTCCACTGCAAATGAAAATGGTCTGCCTTCAACTGCAAAAGCTTCAGCTCAAAACAGAGCTCAGATGGTCTCAGCAAATAATGCCAACTGTTGTCGCTGCATGACCTTTGAGTCACAAGTACAACATGATATGCACCCATCTGCTGCTAAGAATCCACAAGCTATTTTGTTGAAGCAGGAAAATGCTGATTCTGTACCGTTAAATTCATTGCTAGCAAATCCAACTAATGTGTGTTTTAGGTGCTCTCCTTGCATATATTCGGAGGCTCTCACAAGCTTTCCACCACTCCATGTTGATCAAAATATGTATATTATGAAAAGCTATCCGTTGCAGTCTCTCAAACAGGAAGCCAATGGGGAAGCTAACCCTCCTGCACTTGAGCAGCTGAGTCAGCTTCAGATGGAAAGTGGAAAAAAGGAAGTATCACAATCAAACCATTTTTTAGCATCAGATAAGCACTGGAAAAGCAATATCTCTACTCCACTTTTCGCATCCGGTGGGATATCTCCAAGTGAAAATCAGTCAGAGACTGAAGTGAGAACTTGTTTCAAGGACCATGCTGTGGATGTAGAGAAACCTAAACCTGGAGATCTGAGACTTTTTGGTAAAATTCTTAGCCCATCCACACAGAAATCTGGCTCATCCTCCAACGGGAATATTCAAAGATCTTCATTGCCAAAGATGGATGGTGCTTCAAAAATGATAAGCTCCAGCGATGTTAAAGGTGCTAATCAACTAGTAAATGCTGGTTCAGGTCAAGTGAACCTAGAAACAACTTATGGCTTCTGGGATGGCAAGAGAATACAAACTGGTTTTTCATCGTTACCGGAGACTGCTTCCATCTTTTACAAGTACCAAGAGGCACCAACTAGTAAATCTCATTATTCAGTCAAAGACAGCATTTTAGATCATAATAATGTTCTTGCAGACTATCAGCAGTCATATATGCCGCCACTGTCAGCTAATCTGAAGCAGATAGAGACCATTCCTGGGCTTCGGAAAAGAACACAAATCAATATGATTCCAGGGTTCCAGCAGCAAGTACGGGTAACGCCTCTTGGTACAAACATGATTGGTGGCAGAATGTTGGTTAGTGGAGTGGTATCAGATCCAGTTCCCACCCTCAATGTGCATTTTGCCTCACGGACTGAGGTATTTAGCAGCGACACAGAACCATGGAGAGGAGACATGGGAAGCAGATTGTAAGAGGCAGGCTTGATCAACTAGTTACTGAATGGTTTTTGTAGGTTTGATTTTTTTAGGCGTTTTCTCTTTGCCTATTTGTATTATATTTACCCTTTGTAACTGGCATCAAATTAAACATGGTTGTGGAATTCCTGTTCCTCACCATATGGGTGTGGCTCCGTTTTCCTTCTGTTAGATTAGCTTGAGATTTTGTATATTCTTTATTACATATACAAAATCAGCTACGGCTGGAATGAGCCAGCTGCCAAATAATGTTTCAATCTTGTGGCCAGCCGAAAAAAAAAAATCTCAAATGGTTGGAAAATGTTATTAATGCTCTTGTGATGACTCCTATTGACAGAATGTGGTTTTATTTTTTTAACTCAGCACGCTTAATAGTTAGAATCTTTATAGTCAAGGATGTTGAAATGTTGATGATCTTTGTAGTTATATTTCTTTGATCTACCTCATGAAGAGATGTGGAAATGGTGATGGTTTTTATAATTGTATTATTTTGATTTACCTAAGATGTTGAAATCGTGATGTGCTTTTGAATTGTATTATGTGGATTTACCTTGTTTAGAGATGTCTAATAGCAATTTTGTTTATAATTGTATTATTTTGATTTATCTTATGAAGAGATGTTGAAATGGTGATGTTCATAATTGTAGTATTTTTATTTTATGAAAGATGTCTGAACGCTCGCATTCATGTTAAGGTAGATTTCTGATCAAAGATTCTAAAAATAGCTTAGATTTGCCTTGTCAAGAGATGTTGAGGTGGCGATATTGTTTATGAAATGACGTGGATCGTATTTTTCTAGCTTATTAGTTACTTCTTGTTTGTTCATAAAGCGTTTTACCTAGATCTCTTGGAAAGTAAAAAATGGAGCATGTTCCTTAAACCTACTTTTAATTTGCTTGATGTGGTTGAATTTGTTCATCTTGTTCACCACTAAACTTTCGTTGTTGTATTTTGTCTATGAAATTATTTGAGCATGGTTGAAGTGATTGAAAATTTAAATATCATTAATGTTTTATACAAGGGCAATCATAATTAAATTGACAAGCTACACATTAGAGAGCACAAGTGAAACAAGAAACTCTCACAGATTAGCATAGTTAATAACTGCATGAATATTCTTTGTAATTTATTATTTTTCATTAAATCGAAAAATTGATCATGAAAGATGTTTGACATAAATATTATTACATTTTGACACAAGTGAAATAAGATATTGGAAAGGATGAATGCTGGTAGAGCCAAACAAATAACTCGAGAATATTATTTATGCACGCGCTATACTACCTCATCAATATTTGAACAAATATGGATTTGACCAAACATGATCAAACATTCAATTGAGAGTCATACGTTCAAGAAACATAGTAAAGCAGTAATGACTCTTGGAGAATACAAAAGAGTCATGCATCACACAGGATATGCTATAATACCAAATCCAAAAACTCAAAGACTGAAACCAAATTCACAATGTACAAACAAATCACACCAACACAAATATTGTCCTTGGACATCAGAATTGCAACCAGAAGCTTGTTCAACTGAAGTAATAGAATTAATTGCGATTTTGCAGCAAATATCTTGATCCACGAAGCCTTGATGAAGCTCATGCAAGCTTCCTGTGATAGAAAAATTCATATTCAGGGAAAACATTAGGCGGAAGATAGAAGCTATATGGCAACTTAAATTTTAAGCTCAATGGGAAAGAAAGTAGTATAGCATATGTCTTGATGCAAATAATTAAGTGAAGCGTGTATTCCATTCAACTGAATTAATTGCGTTAAGATGTCTAGCTCTGATTCACTGTTTGTTTATTTGGGCCAAAAGAAAAGAGGAAAGAAAGAATGACAATTTTACATTATCATTTTGTGTATCTTTGGCTTCGCTTTCCTTTCTCCTCTTCAAATTTCTCATCCAAGTAAATAGACCCTAAAAGTTTTATAGGATATGACTAATTCAGCTGTTTGAATTACAAGGCCAAAAAAACAAATGCCATTGGACCTGAACTGAGAGGATCTTGTAAATATTTTCAATAAGACAGTATTTCAGGGATAACATCCAAGTATTGTCTTCTTCATATGTATTATACCTTGAATGAATTATTCCATTCTGCTTCACTACTTTTGACCAAGCATCATCTAGTTTTTTATAAGTCGTTGTTAATTGATATCAAATTCATCAATTATAGCATTAACATCATGCTAATGAACAAGATACTAAAATAATTAGATTATATATTTTTTTTCCTTTGGATGGTGACATAATAAGTTTACAAAATGCAGAAAGACTTGAGACAATAACATAAAACAGCATAATTTTGCCTCTCAATTATCTACTATTGTGCCAAAAACGAACTAGGCCTATTTTTCAATTGCTCAAACATTTGCAAGTATCTAGATTTTTTAGCTGATATTCACGTAACAAAAAGATATAAAATAAAGATTGAAGCATGTGAATCCTTTACTAGATTCAACAGGAAATGAAAGGTTTACTTACTTGTTAGTGGATTTACTAGTCTCATCTTCCTTGCTAGTGCCTGTGATCTGATCACTCATTTTTTTCCTGCTGCCATCATTACTCTTCACCAACTTGTTGGCTGAGCTCTTGTAGCTTTCTTTGTTTCCGCTAAATTTCTCCCAACCATTACAAGTAGAAGGACAAGTTGGTGGTGTCTTGATCTGTTGAGAGGAACTGTTTGAACAAATTCCAGACTTTTTATTTATACTTTCTCCGGATATTTTCTTCTCTGAGTCTTTACTGCCAGGAGTTATATTAGTGTCATTAAATATGGGTAGACTCTTCAATTCTTCCATCTTAGATATATGTACATTGCTACCATCATCTTTGATCTCTGCCACTTCCTGAGAACTATTCTCGATCTGCACACAATCAATGCATCCAAGCTTTGAGCATTCATCTTTGTCAGATTCACAATCTAGTATTCCAGAACTGGGTTCCAAATTATCCTTTTCAGTTAAGGAATCGTGACATTGGCCAGCATTACATAATATAGCATCAGGTTCAACAGCCGAATTGTTCATTTCAGATAAAAGGACACTACTTTGAGCGAGATCGCATGCATCATAAACTAACTTCTCCTTAGCTAGTCCATAAGCCTGAGATAGATTGGTCCACACTGATTCCATAGAATTGACTTGATGTCGCTTCACATAATGCCTGAGCTCGGTTCGGAGTCTATGAAATGGCTAGGGGGGGAAAGAAGAGAGGGAGAGAGAGAGAGACATTTTTGTGAGATACGAAGCTATTAAACCAAACTATCTAAGCTTTCAAGTAAGAATAATGAAAAACTCGACCAACCTGGGCATGGCATTCTAGTGCAAGGTTGAAGAAGGCTGCAGACACAAAGTGCTTTCCTGTTGTTTCAGCCAATCTTATCTGCGCAAGCCAGTATGTTGAAGACTCGAGCTGGTCGAGCCTGCACTTGCTACAGTTCTGAGCGCTAAGGTAAGGCGTACCCTTAGCAACAGCAGGCTTGATCAATGGCAACGGGGTGCGGACCACCTCTTCACGCTCATTATCTTCGCCGCTTTTCTCTACTGACTTCTTTGGTTCTTGAAAAGTAACTTGGGGTTTCTTCTTACCAACAACCGTTGCTACATTTGTAGTCACTGCAGGATCTGGATTGGAAGGCTTCTTCGCTGCAGCTGGAGCTTTGCGCGTCTTGGAAATCAAGAGAGGTTTTTCGACAGGAATATTCACGCTTCTGGGGACGCCAAAAGCACGCTTCGGCCTGAGCAAAAGCCGAAGAATTGCGCGATTACAACGGCATTATGATCATGACTAGGCGAACGGGTGCAAAAAAACGACAAAAAAAAAAACGACTTTTTTCCTACTTGATTTGAGGTTGCGCAGTAGCGACACTCTTCCATGGGGTTTTGTTCATCGCGATGACGCCGTCGCCATTCCTCCCTGAGGACTTAGACGCCGTCCTACGTTTGCCTGCAAAATTTGTTGCATCGTAACAAAACACGAACCAATAGCGATTATCTCGAACAGTATAATTCGAAGAAAGCAAGAATGGCACAAAAGAGGAGGCGAGATTACCGGGGAAGGGGGTGGGATGAGCGTCCATGGGCGGAGGAGATTGGGGAAAACACGGATTAGGGTTCAAATTTGGGGGAAGGGACAGAAATGGGAAGGGAACGAAGGGCGGGAGTTTGAAATCATTTGAACGAGAGAATCCAATGGCACTTTGGAAATTAGAAGTACTGTTTTTGTGTAAAGATTCATTTTACCCCCAAATATTTATGTATTTTCTCAAAATATTCCACAGTTTTTAGATTAACAACTCCACCCCTTCTATAGTTAATATGATAAATTAATAAACCCATGAAAATAGTTGTTATAAAGGTTGATCAAAATATTTTTGGATTTTGATGTCAAATTTATTGCAATGTCTATGAGGATTTGCCACGTGGCAATACAATGTGAGGGTGGTGTTAACCGTTGGAAGGATTATAAAATAAATGCAAAATTTTCGTTGCTCAAGGCATCTTCGACTTTAATTTTGCAAATTCACTTTGCTTTTCTCACCTTAAATAAGTTTGTCTTCGTCTATGTACTATCAAATTTGCTGTGTTTGATACACTGTAATATAATGAAATATATAATGTAATAAAATGTGTATTATATTACTATGTTTAATTACGATTTATAATATAATCTTTGATTACAAGAGTGATTACATTTAGTTATTTAATATTCATTTTTACTGTCAGTCACAGCGGTCGCCGCCGGTCACTGCGGCCACCGGCAGCCGGCGGCGTTGACTTGTATTGACATTGTAATGTAATCCGGATTACATAGATTTTAGTCCATAATCCAAATTACAAGATATATAACTTATTTTATAATCTGGATTACGGAGTATCTTATAATGTAATCATACCAAATAAATAAATCTATCTTACAATATAATATAGATTACATTACAAGGTAGATCGAGTTACATTCAATTTAACCAACTAGCCGTTAACTATATATCTTGATTGAACTTAAGCCAATTGCAAATTTCACTTGTTTTAACCATTCTTAGATAATTACCACGATCGAAGTTTGTATTGAATAGGGAAATAAAAAATGATTACCTCTATCACTATATTCAAATATTTGAAAACACAAAATCATTAAATTATTTTAATGATAAAAACTTTTATTTTATAAAAGAATGCTTTATACACGATTTGTTCACGCAGTAGTATTGTTCTAAAATATACATATAAAGAGAGGAATATTATCCATATAATTTATTCATGAGTACCTCTATTATTCATCGTCCGATCATTTGTATACTATAATCTAATATTTGAATACAAGAGAATCGGATATTAAATAATAAAGGTATTTATGGATGCTCATGGATGAATTGTGTGTATATATATGAGTTTTGA
>JBAMHZ010436431.1:0-10415 GCA_037177395.1 Alpinia galanga | reverse complement strand
CGGCCCCTGCAGAGGCGTCACATGGCCTCGGCAACCCTTGCAGAGGCCGGGCGACGCCGCCCCAGCCCCCGCTGCCCCTGCGGAGGTCACACGATGCCTTCGTGGCCTTACGGCCACCGTACCAGTGTCGGGCGACGAGTGAAATGATAAATTCCGCCCGTTTTGCACAGCACAGGTCGGAATTTCAAACCATGGTTGATCCACAAGAGGAGATGATTTGAGACAAGTATCGGTAAATCAACCCTCTCATTATCAAAGCAGAAGTGGTGGCCCAGGAGGCTACTCTCAGAGAGCTTCTCCAAAGGTCAAAGCATCCACCATCATTGTAAGCAAATGATAAAGAGGGAGAGAGAGGAAGAAGTAGAGAATATCAACATCATTAGAGGAAAGGAAAGATACAAAGAAAATGAGGAGAGGCTGCCGAAATCATCCTTGGTCAGCAACCTCCTCCTAAAACAATAATTTAGAAGAAACTGATACTTCGATATTATGCCAAATTTGTGTGAAAATATTATATTGAACAAAAATATCTAATGATATTGAACCTCTTTTCTAGAAGTGTACCCTTTCCGTAGTATATGTAAGATCCCTGACAAAACCGTAAAACTAAAACCCACTAACCATACCCTAATAACTCTACTACCTCCGCAAACAATTTGATTCTTGTATGTTGACTAGAAGAAATGTTGTCATTTAGGGAAAAAAACAGAGTCATAGGAATATAGTTATGCACATACCCTCTTCTTGAATTTTTTTCAGTAACTACTTTTGTCTTGAAGCTCAGAGCTTATATGTTTGATTGCATCCAACCCAACAGAATTTGCTCAATAGAAAGAACGACGTTGTCATCTTCATCAAGTCGTGTTTATCACAGCTATTTAGAATCGGCTTTGCGATTATATCTCATTTCATTCCCACACCGCTAGGAGCCTAGGACAATACACTAAAAATACATCTTATGGGCGAAATACTGTAATATGGTTGTTTATTTACTGTGTGTACCCTTTTTAGTTAAAAATATACATCTTATAGGTCTTCTTGTACTACTATGTCAAGCAGAAGATGTTATTCCAGAAGCAAACCTGGCAAATGCACTTGCAAAGTGTTTGCATTCTCCTCTCATCGGGCATGCATTGCAATTTGGCTTACTTTTAGTGCAAAAAACCTGCACAAAACTTGTCCTATTAATACATGTATCTGAAATAATAAATCTGAATAACAAATAATATGTAATTCCTCCAAACTAGTTCATAAATAGTACCTTTCCAAAAGTAATCATTTGGTAATGTAACTCATATCTGCACAGTCAAGTACACAGGTTTTACTGAGTAAACAGTTAATCATAAGTCATAAGAAGCTTTAACAATGAATTTGGGACATCTACTGATGCAAATATGGCAAATGCAGCTTGTAAAATTCCAGAATATAGTTTGTTTGATAGTTTCTAGTGAAATTGCTTTGTTTGGAAAGGTGTATGAACTTACAGAGTCCGCTGGTCCAGCTTACAGAGTCGCGGCCAAAGGTACTTTTGAACAGTGTCTAACATAGGGTAGCTTTTAAAAAACAAAGGGAAAAAAAGTTAAAGAGCTATCTTGGTAAGTTGGATGACTCAAAAAATACACAAACATACAGCTCTAGCAGATGCAACTGGAGGGACTCGGGCAAAGGTTGTAGTGGTACCCATCCCAATCTGACAGCTATACGACCAACATTTGTATCAACCTGTGAAAATTGAGAGCTTAAGCAGACATGTGTCTACTAAACACTATGGAGCAGAAGAAAGTGGAAAACTTACAGGGAAAGCTAGATGATGAAGTGTCAAAAGCCGCACACACTCAACGCTCTTGAGTCCTAATCCTCGAATGCTTAGGAGGTAGTTCCTGACAGTAGAAAAAAGTTACAAAACAATGTTTGAAGTGTAAAATAATAAACTATCCTAAAAAGATTCACAAGCTTGTAAAGTAATTGGCATAATTCCATTTACCAATTATTCTTGATTAATTTATATAAAGCAATTTTGATGATAACTACAAATTTTAACATCCAGGCCATTGATTATAGCAGACTGCTGGCTTAGCTTAATAATTTACTTCATCCAGCCATAGTATTCTTGTCGCTCATAACCATTTTCAAAATTTAGGCACTTTGTTAAAATAGCAATACACATGAATAAAAGTTAAGATGAAGACAAATCATTGTAGGTTCTGTAATTTGTTTTACAGTCACTAATATTCATCTGTATAATGAAAAATATCAAAATCACAGGTAAAGCATTATGAAATAAATGAATCTACTGTCTATGAAACTGACAAAATATTAACATGTTTCAGATAGTATGTTAGAACAAGCACTATCATAAACATTTCTATATTCTTACTTGGCATCGTCTGGTTCAACTTGCCTTAACCACTCTAGGTCAATGCTTCCATGATCTCTGACCAGTCTATTTAGGAAATCCTGCATACAAACCAAAGCATAATGAATAATCATGTTATACCTAGTGGTAAATAAGAAACATTTCACAAGTTATTTATCTAGCATACCTTTATCCTATCTGCCAGCAAGTTGTTCATTCCCCTCTCTCTAATGGTGTCTGAAATTTCATTTACATCAGCAGACCTTATTGCTTCCCAGTCAACTGAATCCATGTTATCCAGGTCTCTCTCCTTCTCACTGCCATCATAACATACCTCTTTCCGCAAACTTTCCCAGTCATAGACCTTTCTTTCATTATCAATCTTTAATTTGTTTGCTTTAGCTTTGTTTTTTAGTGTTTCAGCTGATACCCTATTTGAAATGAGAGCATCATCATATTTCAAGTCTAATTGGAGACTCTTAGATATTTCCAATAGATCCTTGTCATTATGCAAGACTTGGGATTTTTGCTGGGTACCATGATGTTGCTTTTGTAGGTCAATTTCAGTGGCCGTTTTGGTGCTCTGAGTTTCACATATTCTTTCCTCTTGTTGGAGTTCAAATATTCTTTCCTCTTGTTGGAGTTCAATTGAACAATTTTCTGATGTAAGAGAGCATCCCAGGTAAATGGATTGACCTAGCAAGGCTTCATTTAGTTCAGTTCCAAGGCTGCTAGGATAGTAATATGGCTTTCTAAGGCAAGATTCTGCTTCTGCACTGGAGAGAGGTTTTAGAAAACTTTTGTGTGCATCTGAAAATAAGCCAATGGCAGTTTGTGTCCCAGGAACAGCTTCAGAATTCTGTGGATGTATCACTCCAGAAATATTGTCTACTAAATGCTCATGGGATGAACTTAATTTCTCAATTGTGTTTGCCTTTTTTATTTCTGACAGATTTGAATCAGGATGACACATGCTTCTCTTAGAATGTGCATTGAGATGCTCCATGGCAGTTAATCCTGAACTTGAAGAATCATCAAATAAATGTGGCAATGGAAGCACAGCTGATAAATTTGTCTCAGCATGCTTATGATCTTGAGAATTGATGATAGGCGTTAAAATGGATGGATTATTTTTTCTGAGATTATCTGATACATCCAGGACATAGTTTAAAAGCCCAGTGAATGAAGTTGACTTGTCAATACCAGGACACAAATTTTGTGCTGTTAAATCTTCTGCTCTAATGTTTGGCAAGGAATGCATCCCAATGTGATCAATTATCTGAACTGCATTTTCTGAAGAGTCTTGAGATGAAACAACAGAGTCTTGGGAGGAACCAACATCCTCCATTGACCATCTATCTTCAGGCTCTGTTACACATGCACATCCTCCTATCTGTGTGTCTGGAGGGCCTGACTGTCTATCTGGCGATTCATGACTGGCACCCACTCCATTTTCCTTTGAGCCTGTATAGTTAACTTTTGAACAGTCATATATTGTGCAAGTAATATTATTAATAGAAAATAACTCACTATTATTTGTAGTTTTATTCCCACCATGTCTTGTGACTTGCAACTGTTTATCCACTGTCTGTTCGTGCAATTTGCTAATGCCATCAAGACATGGTATGCTGCTATCTTCGAGCTTGGCACATGTATCTTGTTCAATGAATTCTGAATTTTTGCACCTTGCCTTTAGAGGGAATTTTGCAGCCAATGCCATGAAAGCAGAGCTGTGAAGATTAATAAAATCATCAAAGTGTATGAAGTTAAGCTAATGAGAAAACAGGTTTGACTTTCCAAATTTCATGTGTTTAGATTTCTCGTCCACCTCTACATTTTTCCTTGGAAATTAACTCTGCCCTACTTCAGTTGGTTTTCGCAATAATGTTGATTAGCCATAAAAATTCCAAGACTCCTCTTGCTTTGGCTACCAAGACAATTTTATTGTTAGGTTAACCAATGATCAAAGTTGATATAGTATTGGGTCCATGTGGTAGCCACATCATGAAAAAGTTGAACTTGGGGTCAAATTAGAGCAAAAAAAGAGAAAATTATTTTGTAATTAAGATTTAGGGCCACTATGTGGCTACCACATGGTATCAATGTTAGTGGTCTTACAGAATATGGGTTAGGTCACAAACCAAAACGGATCTAGAAAGTCAAGGGATTAAACCAACATCTTCAAAAAAAAAATGGGGGTATTTTGCAAAAATAGGTAAAATATTCGGTACAAAATCCCAGAATGAAATTATGCTATTATGTTTTACCTTGAAAGATGATCTGAAACATTTTGGGTAAGAAAAACACCAACTACTGAGTCCACCACTGAACCTTTCCACTTAGTGAAACGCCTATCTCCTACAAAAAAAAATAATAATAGAGAAGTAATATTCATAGAACATGAAGCACTGAAGGAGTCATGGCTAGTTTTTTATACAAATATGATTAGATAAGGAGAACGCTTGAAACTATTGACTGTTTGATATGGTACAATGTGATAGATAAAAAGTGCATTTTGTTGACTGTTTGATATGGTACATAGATGACAAATAAAGAGTACAACTTACTGACCGCATGATCTGTTCTGCACAATCTATCCCTTTCATTTTCATATATTCATATGCATATTTATAATGTGGATCTGAGCTGTAAGACAGAAAATGAGAACGGAAGGCAAAGTCTTCACAAAAAAAGTCCATTAATTCAGAAAATTGCTTGAATTTCTTTCAAAAGAGAGAAAAAAAAAGACTGCAGTTATAGAAAATCCTAATTACTATATGAGAAGCCTTGACTGATGTTTAGGGGCTAAAAAATTTAGTAGTACATGTAAGACAACCATATTACAGTTTTGTTTTATTCAAATTGCCAAGTTTGTCGTTTAGGAGTTGGAAAACTTCAAAACATCACTATTATGCTCAATCATGTGGAACACTAAAAATCCAGATAATTTCATTGTTTAATAAACTTCAGGGGTAAATGGCTTTTACCCCTGAACTGAAACCATTCAAACTGGAGTCTATTTGCACAAATACATCATTGAAGTGAAAGGGGGGAAAAAATTAATAGCCCAGCAGTATTGAATAGTTAAACTGAAAGAAAGTTACCTTGGACAAGATGCATTCGGGCAATGAATGAATCTACACGCCCGCGAAAAACTTGCCTTTCTTCTTCCCACCATTTTTCTTTTTCAACATCCGTTCCCTGATCATTGTCACCCGCTGCCTTCCCCATTAGGAGATTCCAGACCCTATTTGTCTCATTATCTAGATCAACCTTGGGTCGAGGGCGTCGTTTCTTGGCGAGAACAAATGGGCCCTCATATGGAACAATAACACCATCTCCAACATAAGGAACAATAGCATTTCGTACATTAGTTGGATCAAATTCATAAATCCTGAGATCTCTCAACCTACAAGTGACATCATCCAACAAATTTGTATATGGTACCATCACATCTGAACTTAAACTATCTATACTCACAGGATTGCAACCCTGCTTTCTGAAATCCCTTGTAGAAAACATGGGTAATTCCATAGTCTTTTGACCTGGACAACACTCAAAAGGAATCAACTCTCTAGAAGTCACCTTTTGGCCTTGCAAATGCACATGATTTGTGTCTGTCATGTGAGTTCCATTTTGAGCATTTTTATTCTGCCTGGGTCGTTTTCTTTTTATCTCAACTTGGTTTTCCAGGCAGGTGCTGAACTCATGGTTGTCACTACATCTCTCCTTAGCTCCAAATATTTCTGGTGGAGTTGACAAATTGTTATGCACGAAAGTATTCAATCTTCCATGCCCTTTACCAGGTTTCATCATATTGGTATGCTCCACCACAGAAGATGCAGGAGTTACACAATCAGGTCTAAAATTCAGATCTGATCTTGTTAATGTTTTGCCTTCAGTTTGATAAAGAGACAAAATATCTTCAGCATCTAGCTGGTTGTTGACGTTCACTAAGTTTCTCACATCAGCCACAGAAATATTCATAGATGCATCCAAAACCATACATGTCAAGGAAGAAGCAGGGCATGATTTGAGTTTGTTCTCATTCTCTCCTCTCTGCTTATCAAATCCCTGGGATAAATCTGATTCATCATGACTTGCATCCTTATATTCAATAAGCTTCTCACCATCATTGGCACATGCATATTCCTCAAGCACATGGTCAGTTCTTTTCTTCTTCTGAAGCAAATTAGATGTTTGCTGTGAATCAAAGTTTGGAGTGATGTTAAGGAATTTTTTCCTAGCTAAGTTTTTCAAATTTACCCTTCTTGTAAGCTGAGGTGTAGGTGGATTTTCTGATAGCATTGTACACCTATTCTGAACTTGGTCAATTGTAATTGTTCCGTCTCTACCAGTTTGCGGATGTGTCATTACAGTTTTCTCCGTGAAACTCATTTGATTATTTGGTAGCTCATCTATAGAGCTGCTGAGGCTAAATGGATTTACTGGTGCTAAGTTGTCCATCACCTCCAGAGACCCAGTATGAAGCATATTTACTGCTGCATTCCAGTTAGTAGTGTTACCTGAAGGGCATGTCTCTGGATCTAGAGTTTCCAGATTGTATGCAGACATCACTTTTGATAATTCAACTGCATTTCTATCTGATTCAAAGACCAACTTTCTTCTAACTGAGCTAGTCCCACAGATATAATGTGGATCAGTTGTTCCACGTGGATTACTGATTGAATTAAATAAAGTGTTCTCATCACCCCCCACATGGTTCCTCTTATGAGATAAGTTGCTTCCAATATCATTTGAAGAAGCTAAATCAGCATTACAGTGTGGCCCAGGAGTTTCACCTTGTTTGTTGCATAGGATCTCTGAAGAGGCTTGGGCATTTTTCCTTCTTACGTACTTACGCTTTTGAGAGGGAGTTTTGGGCATGGGAGTGGCTGGTTTTGGCATTCTAGCTGGTTTGCCTTCTCGTATGACCTTAGGTCTGTGTTTTTTCATTTTAGGCTTCTGTTGTGGCATCTTGTTCAGGTCAAAATCACTGTTTTGTAGCTTTCCTTGTGTCATTTGGTTCCGTCTTTGATCATGAACTTCTTCAGGGATAACAACAGACTCAACTTCTGTTGATTGTTGAAGAGAGAGTAGTAACTCAGGTGGCATTTCCATTCCTGAATTTGGTATAACTGGTAACGAAGGAGGTGGTGATACAAACTCTGAAATGCCAAACTCCACTTGATTTGCAACTGGAGCTTGTGACATACATGTACTGTCCCATTTATCTTGTGCATTTGAACTACCATCTAACAGGTTGATGAATTGGCAAAGTGAATAATCTTGCACAAATTTATTTTTCTCCAAACATACTGGTGTACATGGATATGGTGTCACATCTGCTCCACCCATGCTTATTGTTTTTCCCATCAATGAATTAGTATTGGGTGTTGAACTGTTAGCCAATCCATCTACAAACATGCAAGAAAATAAATTCAATTTAAACAATGAAAAAATGGATCATCATCAGGGGTAAGAATTACTTACAGTTATGAGGGTCTAGTTTCAGGAAAAAATCTTTATCAGGCGACAATGTGTTAGGAGTAGCAGCAACTCCAAGGTTGTTGCCCGAATGAATGAATGGCAAGAAAAATGATGAATTGTTAGAGATGGCTGATGCGTCTGCGAAGGCCATCAGGTTTGTGTGAGGTGTCTGCTGCCATCCAACAGAAGAATCACTGGCAATCGCCATGCCAGGCTTCATACTGTAACTACTGGCCTGGGGAATATAAACCTGACTGGAATAACCCAATGCAGCTGCCGGGGCACTTGAATCCTGGAATTGGTCAGCATAACCCATTGCAACTGAGGAACTCGATCCCAGAAAAGAGCTATGGCTGATGTTGCTGCCACCACTGCTGTTCTCATTCCAAAAGTCAAACCAGCTCATCTCCGACTTGCTGGGCACAGGTGTTTCCAGCGGGATTGTAGCCCAAGGTTGTTGTTCCCAGAATGGAAATCCTTGATTCAAATCCATCACTTCTCAACAAGACAAGCTCGGACCTTTCACCTCAGTCTTCCACGAGAACTTCAGATCCCATGGCCTGAAGCCTCAGTGCAGGAAATATCAGACCCTCCCACCTTCTCCACTGCTAGAGAAATGAAACCGAAGATGAGATTTGGGGAGGTTTCCTCGCTGCTTCAGACAGGAAAAAAAGGAAACAAATGGAAGTAGTAAATACAAGATCACACCTGAATCTACGCACTTAAATTCCCAAGGATGTAACACCACGGTTACAGCTCCATTTCCATCTCCCCGGAGATTTCACGGCATAATGAGGAAATCTGCATCAATTTGACATCCAACAATAAAAGTTAGCCCACGGCGGCAACAATCGACAAAAGGAAAAGGAAAATTAATAGAAAGGGGAAAACAGTCAGCCACTAAATCGATCCTCATACTCTTCTTCATGCACTGTCGATGAATGGAGGCGTTTAAACTAAAAATACGAAGACAAAATCTCAGCTTGCTGACTTCTGCCCTCGCAGCGGCAAGCACTGCTTGCAGATCTTGCGGCCCCCGTTCCTCACTGCTAGAGAAACTAATTGGTGGTTCTCGGCAGAAGAGGGGAAGGCGGCGGTCTTGCAGCCGGCGCGAGGAGAACCAGGTCGGCTCTGCTCGCCTGCGTCAAGCTGCTTGACCATTCGACACTGAGTGGCGACGCGGAGGGGCACTCGCTGGCGCTGCTCAGTTTCGATCAGGCTCCATAGAGGAAGGAGACCCGAAGGGAGAGACGGATCTAGCGGGAGGCTGAAAAAAAAGGAACTCGTGGAAGCCTCCCAGGCGGAGATAAAACAGGGGGAGGAAGGCGGATGAGGACGTGCTGCCCGATTCCTGCGCGATCTCGCGGCCGGGTGGAGAGAGAAGACGGCCGCCGTTGTCCGGATCTGGCGGGTTGGAGAACGGTTGGATGCCGGTCGGATCTGGCGGTGGTGGTTGCGCGACGCGGACCCTGAGGGTACAGGACGCGGTCGCATGGGTGGGGTGGGAGGGGCAGCTCACGTGTGGGAAGGGGAAACCAGAGTTTGCCTTCAGTTGCAAACCGATGCTATCGCTCGTGTCGATAAAAAATTCTTAATAGAATAATTCGTAAGCCTATATATCTTTTTTTTTATATTATTTAATTTATCCATGAACATTCTAAGTATCTAATTATTTATCCATTATAATTTAATCCTTGAATCTAAAGAATCAAATAGTAGATAACGAATGTACTCAAAGATACTCACAGATAAATTATATAAGATAATATATATTGTACACTCTGAAATAACTCATCCATGAGCACTCTTGAGCATCTCCATTATTCATCATTCAATCGGGTCAGTACTATAGCTAAATTCTTAAACCATAAGGAATTGAACGGTGGATAATAGAGGTATTCATAGGTGCTCACAGATAAATTGTACATGATAACATTTATATATATATATATATATATAGTATTTTGATTTCATAGGCATCGATTAATGCGCGATTGTGCGTAATGCACAGTAATTTCGTCGAAAACTGTCGGCATCACTCGAAATTGGCTGGATTCCGACCGAATCATTGCCAGAATTTGACGTCGGCTTGATCGCAACTGAATTTCGATCCCGATTCGGTTGAAATCTGGCCAATTTCGGCCGCGGTGATAGCGAATATAATTCAATTGGATTCTAGCTTCGATTAGACTGGATTTTAGCTGTGATTCAATCAGATTTTCCAGCTGTGATTAGATGACACCGATATCTCTTAGTATTTAGGAGTTGAGTTATAGTGTCATCGCCATAGATGCTAAAGAAATCAACTGTCGATCGCGGCGATCGACATCAACGAAATCGACGACGAACAGTGGCGGATGAACGACAGTGCATTGGGATTATCATTATATATATACTAGTGCGTCGTCGTTCATCCGTTATTGTTCATTGTCGATTTCGTTGACATCGATCGCGGTTGAGCACTATAGTCAATGTCTGAACCCTAGCCGCCATCAGTGCATCCAATCAATGATAAATTCCAGTCAAATTACGATCAAAATATGACATGGTAATTTTGGCAATTTTCGGG
>JBAMHZ010436410.1:0-10418 GCA_037177395.1 Alpinia galanga | reverse complement strand
GAAGATTTGGAAGAAAGTTGTGTGACCCTTGTTCCAATTTCCACTCCGTGCACTAATGGCACGTCCACAACTGAAGCTGATCTCAAAACATCTCAAAAGCTTATTCAGAACTATTTTGTAAGGCACCTCCTCGAGTGATTCAAGTGATCTAGCTTCGTGTTAATAGACATTGGTATACAAATCTTTTATTATTGTTAGGGCGAGGAGACACGAGAAGAGACACCATGTCTCCTTAAGTCCTCACCTGATGAAAAAGGATGGATACTAAAACTAAAAGGTCCTTTTAGCAACGAAGGGCCAAGTATGAACGCAAAGGGCAAATAAGAGCTATGATATTTCTTTTGCTTCGGAAACACCTACTGCTCAAAGCAAGAATGAGTTCAAGTTTGTCTCCACGGGTAAAACCGAGTAGCTAACGGACAGCAAAATTATTATAAATAAGAATCAATCTCCGGAGACTGTAAATCTTTCGGAGACACTTATCCTCCTAGCACGCTAGCATTCAGCAAGACAAAATCCATTATAATTTATCTTACTTACGATGACTATGGGATCGACTGATAGAGATGATTGGGATGAACTAATCATCTTTTACTAAAAGAATGAGTTCCAGTTCTCTAGCTTGTGCATGGAACAAATGCTAGAGCATATCTATATTTGGCACCTAGCAAAATATCATTAGACTAGGGTTGACAACCCAAGTGAGATTATTCTTTTAGTATTCATAAATAAATAATTTATATATTAAAACTTTTATTTATGGAGGCATTCCATTTTTCAACAATATAAATTGACGTTGTCAATTCTTAGCCAGCCTTAGCACACTTGTAATTATCTAAAAAGTGATGTATAGTGATAATTTCTTTAATATTCATGATATTTGTACAGAATGCGCATAGCAACTGAGTGTTAGAAATTCAAATTTGTTTGTTTCTTTCCAAACAAATAAAAATGAGCCCACAACTCAAAGGATGAAATTTGTTCTTAATATTTGAATTCATTTGCAACTCTAAACAATTCAGATAGCAAACTTAAAAGTAAAAGAGAAGCTTGTGGTTCAAACATCAACATCAACAGGCATCTTAGCCACAACAATTTGATGAATATACAGATCTCTCGAATAACTCTATACCACAATGATATCACAATAATTATGACAAATTAATTTTACTTATATTGACTAGCTTTCTCTTTGCCGTTTTATTCCTAACATCTTCAACTTCTCCATAACATTTCAAAGAACTTAATTAATTTAATTTATATACACAATTTCATCTTTGAATCTATCCATATTATTTACCAAATCAGGATTATTCAAAATTAATTATTCCCATATAGTAGTATTATTTTATTTATTTATTTATTTTTAATCTTGGACACTCATCAAAGCATTATATCTAATGTAATTCTTTTATCCTCTAATTTATTACATTATTAATTTTAGGTGTCCCTCAACAAAGGATTGATCGTACCATAACTTATGTCAAATGCAATAATTGACTCATGAGCATAATTATGAAAATTGGACTCCATCTGTCGGTTCAGACGGATCATTTACACAAAATACGGATACAATTTTATCAAACATGGAGAACCGATTGGTTTGGTAGAAACTGTATTGGTTTTTATAATTCTTCCAAAAGATTCTAAATATATACATTTTTTTATTCAAATATTGGATGGATAAAACTGCTTTTCAATAATTTTAACATGACAATGACTAATAATAGAGATAGACAAAGAAACTAATGTATCAAAATGGAATGGAAAATCGAACCAAACTACCTCAAAAAGTCAAAAAAATTTAAAAAAAAAAATTCAGGTAGCTTTTGGGATTCAATATTATAGGATTGAAGCCGTTCAATTTTTTTTTAATAAAATCCAAAAAAAAAAAAGACCTGAAACAATATTATATAATGCATGTTATGTATTTTATATAATATATATTTGAATAATTAACAATCTAGTTAATTTAGAGTAGTGTAATCATAGCTTTGTCAATTCCTCTTCAACAATCTGAGTTCCTTCTGTCTTCCAGAATTTTACAAATTCATTAGATTAATCAATTTGTTTTCGTCATATATCTCTACTATCTTCTCATGCCTCCTCCGTCTATCTTCCTTCCATGTCAACAACTTATCATTCCTCCCATGACTTATGTCCCTTCCGAGACCAAAATTGTCTTCTACAATATCAAGAGAACATTGCTTGATGTTTGCCCCTTTTAGCGTCTCTCTAGGGTCCCTTCTTCAACAATATTTTCACGGTATCATTGCTTTCATTCTCTCCTAACTTCATCGTCTTTTCTTTTACATTAGCAACATAAATCTACTTGGCATTCCTTTTCTTCATCCCCTTTGACGTCTTTTATTAACACTGTCCCTCAAGTCGATTAGGACCAATGTAAGATAGTAAATAATCAGGGCCGGTCCGACCCTGATGCAAGGTCAATGAGGCACTCATCTTTAGAGAGGTTTAAATCACTTTCTAAAAGGATCCAAAAATTAATACGAAGGGCCTAAAAATTATTTCATTAATATTTTTTTTAAAGTTTGATTCATGCCATCAAAATTTTAAGTCTGCCCTGTAAATAATGTACATTCTATAGCACCTTATTTACATACTTGAGATACTTGATATTTAGTAAAATGGATTATTGATAGATTTCTTTGCAGTTGATAGCATGAGCTTGCAATAGAAACCTATTATTTATATTGTTCTTAATAATTCACAATTATTAATTCTAATATAATTACTGTTTATAGATATATTCAATTGCGTAATTCTTGTATAGTTATTCTTACTATATATATTTCTTATTTAGTTCTTATTTTGTTGTTACAGTTTTTACATGATGAATTTCATTTCCTAATATCTTTAAAAATTAAAAATCCCTGAAATCCAAACTAAATCGAGTCAACAAATTTTTTAAACTATTTACGGTTATGAATCTTTGGTATGGGATTCTTTTATAGCCCGAATCAAATAGAATTGGGTCAATTAATATAACTATGCTCATGAGTGTTGAAGTGGACAAAAAACTATAGAGCCAGGTCAAGGATATTGGGCCTTCATTCATAATCACTCGTTCCTGGACACTGCAGATCTCATCCATATTTACGTATGTAACTAATGGATGAAATCCATTAAACAGGAATGGATGGTTATGTACGAAAGGTCCATATCATACTTACTCCCATGCTCCAAAGAAATTTTGTCCAGTTAAACGAAGCAGGATTAGAGATGAAAGAAAGTGTCATAAGAAAACGAAAAACGTACCGCTAGTATTAATAGTAGTTTGTGAGTGGGCTAAAACGAGCACGGCCACCACTGACCACCTGCATGAAAAGAAACATACGATAAATACATCTAGTCAACGTGTTACATGAAAGTGGAAGCTCTCGACAAAACAACAGACAATCAAATTACAATTTTAAAAGTTGAATTGTTTCCATTAACACATTAATGCAACATTTTCCTAGAGGATTCGGGAAAGAACTAAGGTTTCACGTACGCATCTGTATGATGCTCTGAATATAACAAGCATTAATCTCTCAGAAAACATATCACGGCATGAAGAAAGAACAAAAACGCAAGTCCAGGACAGACCCAAGTCTGCCAGGATTTTGTTGTGGCTACATAAATATCTTAACAATATTAAGAGTGGAAATTAATTTGAACTGTGGTTGACTTGCTAGGGTATTGAAATATCCTTTTTGTGGTTGATTAAGCAACCACGATCCCTCTTTTATGTTAGCATTTCAAGCACACACTACATTTGCAAGTTATTTATCGTCCAAGTTAGCCAATGGATCAACAGTTAGTCACACCCATCGTCCAATAGAATTCATTTCCACTGCAATGATAAATTAGTGATTGGCTTGCATCCACACAAATAAAAAATCAGTCTGATACATGAAATTTACGTCAATGCAAAGTCTGCCGAAAGGATCAGACCTCATTAGTTCTATTGTACAAATAAAAAGAACAAAAGATGATCATTATCTTTGTGAATTATAGCGAGATGCGAGAAATGCTGCAAAAATTTTGAGCAGTGGAAATGGAATCTATCTGCTAACTTAAAACATCAGTGATAAAAACTACTAGTGAATCTCATAAAATTAAGAAATGCTTGTGGTAGGATACGAGAAATCTGGCTTGTGGGGAATGCGTCTCTTGGTTCTTGACAATGTCTATATTGGGTGTGTTAATGAATCAAATCATGAAATAGCACCAGCAAAATTTATAAATTCCAACAACTCCTCTTCTGAGAATGGAAAAGCATTCATTAACCTTGATCGGAGATAACTTTTCAGCAAGCAGATAGAAAACCAAGTATGGTTGAATAGATTTCAGGCGTTTCAGCTACAGATGCATGTGACCTGAAACCAGAGAAACTAAGGTGATCAGGTCTTTTCAAGATCTCATAGAAGACTGGTTCCATTTAAAACTAGAGGATGTTTTGTGACATGAAATATACACAAGGATGAAGACACTATCCCACAGAAGTCTTTGGTTGGTCAAGTTCACAGCTTTTACCAAAAGAGCAAGCATGGAATTTTATAGTTGATGGATAAATGTAAGTTGACAATGGATCAACCGTGTATTGATTCTTTAGACGGAATGAAGGGCAGAACATTAATTCATCTTTGGTAGCTCTCCATCAAGACTGGGCAAAAATTAATTCTTTCACATCCCTCTTCTTTATTCTGTCAATCTTGTATATCACAATCTTTTCGATTTATGATTCCTCTAGAAGAAAGATAATCTCAAATATCAATTTAGCTTAACATTATTTGTACTTTTTTTAGATACTTTTTGTCAGTACCCAACTACTAGTTTGCAGAATAACTAACCAAGTTACTGTAACTGCAATGTTCAGACCACAAAAGAGATTGCAAGTCTCAAAAAATGGTTCTGGACTACAATTTGTTCATGACTAAAGACTGAATTACTAGAGAATGGTGTGAACTTTGGAGGCTTGGTTTAAATATAACAACCCATCATTCTAATTTTATTGACAAATTTTATGATATCCTAAAACACAATTTTTTTAAAATGCTATATTCATCTGGATAGGTTATGTGTCGACTCATATATTCCCATCAAAATGTAGATAGTTTGAAGCAATAGAAGATATGCATCCATTAACTACATGAAAATAATCTTGGATGATGTAGACTAACATGGTTGAATTCTTTCTACATAACGTAATCAGGAAGATCTCTACTATCAAGAAGGAAAAGAATATTTAGATGATCATACATGAGAGAGTATGAAAAAGAAAGATAGCTAAACAATCTTTTGGGAAAAATGAAGGCTTTATATTTGTTAACAAAGAAGAGTGCCTCTGTGAATAAAATCTCAAATCATTCTATACAATGATATTGTACTCAAAACAGCTAAAATAAGATGATGGAAACCCCTGAAGTTGACACGGCAAGAAATATGTTACAAATAAAGTGTGAGTTAATCAGATACATACAAAAATGCTGCACAGAGCATAAATGGTCTTTGATGGAGCTATCTGGTTTCCCAATTCAACCTAAAATCCATCACACCTGTGAAACTTCAAGGGCATGCATGACACATCATCACATCAACAATCATGGCTATGACAAAACTGACGTCAATAACAGCAGCTCCTTCACCAGAACCTGCATTTTGAAGTAGATAGTGCTAACATAATAATATACGAACATGATTTCCATGCACTATTTATAAGAAAGAGAACTATGCACGGATAAATACTATACAGATGGCAATTGCAAAGAATTGCCATGATGCAGTATCTCTGATGCAAAATTGCATTTTTGAAAAGCTAGAAACTACCAAAAGTTAACACAAAAATAAAAATAAAATCAATATATATAATCTTAATATGAAGTTGATACTCGAGGAGGTTTCACCTAAGAAGCAGATTAACTAGTATCGATCAAGTTATCAGCTAAAACTTTGGCCTTATCTCATTGCCAAGGGTACCATGACCTACAGGTAAGAGAGAGCAACTTGTAACAAAAACAAGCACAGTTCAAGGCATACTTTACAACTTGGCGGTTCTTTCATTTTGCAGTGGATAGGGTACAAATATACTATATGCACTTTTCAAAACCTAGGTTAAATCATTTCTTTGGGCAATGCTTATTTTGAGGACCTGAAAGTCTTTTATCTGTGCCAAACACAAGACTTCGAACAAGGGCTCAATTATTTGAGGTTTACTGCGTGGATTTTTACTTAAAGGTCAAAATTTGAGATAGCTCTCAATTTATGCAGCGGAATGTAATGGGGCGGCCAACAGATACAAGCACTCTGAGATAAGTTGGGGGGAATAGATGGCATCTAGAGGAAGGTAAAAACAGGAAGGTTTGGATTGAATTTAGGAAACCTAGGATTCAGCTGCAAGGCAGGCATTAAAAACAGAGTAACCTGTTAGGCGAACAGAGCCCAGATTGAAGTAAGGTAATGTTTTTTGTGACGGAAGACAAGTGCACAAGCCACTTCTGCTGATCAACTGATGTGGTTTTATAAGGAAATACATGGGTTGTGGTTAAAATGTTACTACTAATAATCATGTCCATTACCTTTTCTTTTATTGCACCTAATTATTATATTCTTTGCTCTTTTTCTACCTCTTACACCTTCACCAACTATAGAATATGTTGATCGCATTTGAATATTTCTACATCATTCCTATCTGTGCATTTCATTTTATAATATATTTTTGTTACATTTAACTGTGCTTGAACATCAGTTTCTTTTTTTTATTACCTTTTCCAGTTAAAGTGCATGCCCATTTCAACATTCTCATCTCTACAATATTTTTTTTTGGTGATGTTTTTCCTAACAACCGAACATTTTAATCCATAAGGAATGATAGGGTAAACCATAATTTATAAGATGTTTCGTTTACCCTACAACGTACACAATAAAGTGCTATCGTTAATTGAATATGAAAACCGTAAAGATGCTGAATAGGAAGAATCTGTTCAGAAAAATAGCACTGGTCCCATGCTCCCATGGGAATGTATCCCATGAAAACAAGATATCTACATACAACTGTATGTAACAGTAAAACAGAGATACTTCAGAGAGAATAGCCCTGGTTGATTCTTACCAGAAATTTCAACTAAAAAATCAGGCAATAAGCAAATCAAATACCAAGTAAAATGCAATGGCTCTATAATAACAAGTTAAAATGCATGGCAAGATAATATTATCTGTTATTGTCAAATGTTAGTGCAAATGCAGACCTGATTGTATTATCTGTTATCATCAAAGTAACTGTTACTTGTCTGATAGATAGTTCAAACTCAACAGCAACAATATAAGAATCACATTTACACAAGGATGCCAAAGGGTAGTGTTTATTAAGTACTTGCTCCCCCACCCCACCAACCTGCTTAAGTCAGGTTCAAGTACCTAATAATAGGTTGGTTAATTGATAAAGGCAATACAGATTCAGGTCGAGAAAAAGTTTGATTAAATTAGCAAGTAGACATACATTTGAGTACTAGTGGATACCTATGAGTATAGACATGGTTTGAAATCTCATTTCGTGCAAAGTGAAACACTCTAAATGTATAATTATAGTAAATTACCAAAACCCAATACCACTCGATACAAACAATATCTCCTTTTTATATTTCATCTCCTCCGTCCTTCAACCTTCAATCCATCGGTGACACCATACATCGAAACCTCGGCATGATACCGAAATAGTATCATCATCTCTTTCACCTTCAACCTCCAATCTATCACCGACATCATGCATTAAAACGTCGGCAAGATACCAAAACAGTACAATTAAAGACCAAAAACTTCAACATAGCATGAGATTTTAAACCTCGAGTATGGATGTGATATTTATAATAATCAAGTAAGATATAGGATCTTGCATACAAGAATAAAAACTTAAGAGAATTTTGGGTTCGGTCATGGTAACAGATAGTTAACCAGAAAAAATGAGCAAAAAAGCCTATAACATACATGATACAACACCGGCTATGGTATCAAATTATACTGACACGAGTCCACCACTTTAAAATGAGAAATGATGAGAGGTACAAAGAAAAATATGATCATACCTATGAGGCTGGGAAAGCAACAGTCCAATTTCCTCATGGGAATGGTCTTAACCCTTTCAAAATAATAATAAAAAAAAGAGACAAACTTTAGTAAAAGAAATATTTAATTTCAGTAAATACAGAAAGAAATGAGATCCAAAAACATATATAATCACCATGCAAATCAATACAATTTCAGTTCATTGATCCCCGGCACCTGCAAAAGAGAAAAATATATCACAATGTTTAAGGATAAATGCGGTGCTCTTAATTCTGAATTTGTGAGTGCATGTTCACATCTAATATTCCTGTAGTGCATAAACTACACTTGATGAAGCATACATGCACAGTAGAGAGTAATTTGTAGGGCACTATGACTAAACAGATTTCAGTCTGAGTACAGAACAAGCTTAAACTGGTAGCCAAACATGTTAAGAAGTAGATAATCCTATTTTGAATTGGTATAGACATAGAGCTAGCCACCTTATTGTAAATCAGCCAAGCTCTAAGAGTAATAAAGATTTGCAATGACCTTTAGCTAATTCCAATTCACATCTTGCATATTTAAGAACCCAAAATCAATAAAATGTCATTATGAGATTTCCCTAATATAACAGCATTATCATCAACTCGTGTTTACCCAACAAGATGGGTTAATTTTATCACTCCATTAAGCTTTAATCAAGGCTATATCATTATCTGCGCCTTCAAGCCATGTTTATCCAAACTATTTGGAGTCAAGTGTATGAATTTTCTTGGTCCACATTGAGCTGTAACACAAAGTTGTATCATTAGTTACAAATTATGACCTAGACTCACAAAAGATAAGGTTAAAATTCATGTCCATATGTGTAGACAAATTTTAACATTGGCTATCTAGGTTTACTCAAGCCTCAATCTTCTTTATCTAAGCTTCAGGCTGACATTGCAAAATTTTTCACAAGGCTATCTGACTAATTATATTCAAATCGATTAAATAATTTTTCATTGCATTAAATACAATCTTTTTTAACCTTCCTCTACTATCAGTTACACCTCCCACTCTAAATATTAATGCAATTATTTTAACTTTAGAAGCTATTATCAACCTATAAAAAAGAAAATTTGATGACCTAAGAACAAAATGGATGAGCAAGCACAATAATTTTTTTTCCAATCGATAAAAAAAGAAAGCACAACTATGGATATAGCCATATGCAGGCAGAAGACTTGCATAATACGATTCACATCTAGGAATGCCACCAGGAATGTGCGAACATAATGAGTAGAAAAGAATTTCTTTCTTTACATCCATTTTTTATTAATTTTCCTTTGATTGCCTAACACTTTCACCGGGAAAGCATAAATGATCTATTATTTTCTTAGAAAAGTTTACATTTAAACAGATGGGGAACCAACAACCAGTGATTGTTCTCCATTTTAATGGCCTAACCTTTGCATCATGAATAATGTCTTGATAAATCAAATCTCAGTTATCGAGCAATATACCTAAAATATCTAAACTCTCAGTGACAGGTCTTGTCCACTTAGTTATTATAAAACCATTTTCGTATATTCAGTCGTAATTTTCTTTAAATTATTTAGTTTCAAGTTCATAAATCATTCTAACTAAACCATTGATTAGCAAAACCACATCTTTATCAAACAACAACGGTAACCAAATTTTATCCTACTAGATGGGTCAATACAACATCTTTATCAAACAAACAAATAAATAAAAATAACAATCAAGTCTTAACCTGAGTGGGGTCGGCTATATGGATCCTTCTACACCATTGGGCTCCATCTCTCATTATATCATCATCTATATTTAAATAAATTTTATCTTGTTTTATTGTTGTTAACTAAGTCTTTTTGATTTTTTTTCCACGTTTAACGTGTGTATTTGTTATGCTTTTATATCGCCTAACTGGAATATTTATTGATCGTCTAAGTATATGTCCATATCACCTTAAACGTGTTTCTCAGAATTTTTTCTTAATAAATATAATTCTGACTTTTTTTTATAATGCTCACATTTCTTATTCTATCTATCCTTATATGTCTACATATGCATTTTAAAATTTTCATTTCTGTAATTCTCATCTTCTGCTTATTTTGATAATAAAATAAAAAAAAAATATTAAAGATTTGTCGACACTAATAAAATTTTAAAGTATTTTACAAAAGGTAACAAAGATTGAAAAGTATTTGGAAGAAGTTTTTTAAACATGAAGGCATTTTAAAAATCACTGTTATTATTTTATTATTAGTTTCAAGAAAGAAATATATTTATTTGACCTTTTGGATTTAGAATAATTTGAATACTTCAAATATATGAAATTTATGTCAATGTAAAATTATATAAAATATCAA
>JBAMHZ010436399.1:0-10419 GCA_037177395.1 Alpinia galanga | reverse complement strand
TATATTAAAACCTCCAAACAAATAAGTTTTTATCGCATTACTTAAGTTTGAACCAAATAACATAAGTTATATTTTATTCCCTATAACCTTAATTATGTGATTACTAAGTAATCACATCACCAAGGTTATGTACGATAATTTAAACCAAACACACCTTTAGAATCTAAAATTGGAGTTGCCAAAATAGTTAAATGGGCCGGCAAGCTTGGATCAGTCGGCCCATTTCTCTATTATATTGGGCCGAAATGGTTTGGGTGGGTCCTAAGGACGAAGAAATCGAATCTAAAACTAAGTCGTTGAAATAGAACGTGCTCGTATTTCTAATCTTTCTAATCCAAATAGAAGCACTGGCTGCATTAACTTCCCTGCTGAAACAAAAGGCAACAGCTCACTGTGGAAACATAACCGCAAGCTACATCGAGCTAGAGCTCAGTAAATGGCAGTGAGATGGCTACTTACAAAGCACAAGCCTCACATTCGACTCGCAGCCCAAGTGTTTGCACTGACCGACCTCAGACGAGTTTATGGAGACCAATTTTGGAGATTGCGTTTGCTCTTCCCCTCTCAAGGCTTCCTTGTTAATCTTCATGGCATTCTTCTGTGGCTCAGACAGTGCTGCTGCGCCTGCAATGTTCATCTTCGGGGACTCCCTCGTCGACAGTGGCAACAACAACTTCATTCCTTCCATTGCCAGGGCAAACTACTTTCCCTACGGCATAGACCTTGGGGTGCCGACCGGCCGCTTCTGCAATGGCCTCACGGTGGTCGACCTTGCAGGTAATTCACTTGCATTGCTGCTTGTTTTTGTTGGCACTGTTTCATTCATTTAAGTTTAAACTTTTGAAGCGCGACGCATGGGGATGGAGTTTCCACCGCCGTACCTAAGTCTTTCGGCAAAGAGCTCCAAGATGCTGATAGGAATCAACTATGCCTCAGCATCTGCAGGCATTCTCGATGAAACTGGCAGGCATTATGTAATCTACTCATCCTGAAATCAATTTGAACAAATGTAGGGATGCATAACTTCAAAATTCAACTATAAACTAATGTGTGGTGATTTTGCAGGGAGGTAGGATTCCATTCAATAAACAGATAGAATTATTTGCTGAGACAGTGGACGAGCAATTACCGATCATGATTCCGGACCCAGAGGCGCTGTCGGAGTTCCTTTCGAGCTCACTTTTCATCATCAACATCGGGAGCAACGACTACATCAACAATTATCTTCTTCCTGATCTCTACTCCTCCAGTAGTACTTACTCCGGAAAGCAATTTGCCAAACTGCTCATTGACAATTTAGTGCAGCAAATAAAGGTAAGCCAAGAACAAGTAGTTTCTAGCTGATACAAAGAACTGCACCATTACTTGCCAGGAACAACTAGCATTGAATATCAACTGATCAATATTGAATTTTGAAATTAATTTATTAGTTTCTATATTGCATTGATTGCTGAGGAGAAACAAGTACCTTTAAATAGCAAAATCTATAACTCCAGTGAGGGAGATGTCTGATCAACAAGTTATTTTTGCATTTGGTTCTATGAGAATAAAACAGAGACATGATAACTTCTCCAAGCTATTGACAGAGTTCAAATTTAAAGCTACACTATTCTAGGATTTGGATCTTAGTTCTTTAGAAGCCAAGCTCATCAATACAACTATACACATATAGGGTAAGCTCATTAAAAAGCTCTTCCCCGTGAACTTTGCAGCTTTAGCATCATATGGCCATTGTCAGAGTTTGACTTGAGTTCTAGCCACTTTTGGAAGTGCCTCCTGCAATGCATGAATTTTTGGAAGCTTAACTAAACATCATAGGAATTCCATCAAGTACCATATAGTTCACACATTTGTCAACTTAAGCAATATGACACATAATCAACCAGGTTTACAGAAAGAAAATAGTAAAGTGGAAAACTATTAAAGAATCTTAAGATGGCTAAAATTTTCTATGAAGCAATATCTGTATAAGCAGTGCTTAATAATTGTTACAATTAAAGGTTTTGAGAGGTCACGAAGATCCTAAACTTCAAGTTGATCAGTGCAAGTTAAAGATTCAGAACTACATAATGACAAACAACTGAAGAGTAATAAGAGCCAGGCATCAAAGATTACTAATTTAACAAACTGAACAGGTCATTCAGGACAGTTTAAAAAGCTTAATTTTTAACAACCAATTTATGGACTTACAATCTTCTGGTTCCCCTCAGACCATCTACTCCATAGGAGCCAGGAAGATATTGCTTGCTGGGCTCGGGCCACTTGGTTGTATACCGAGTCAGCTTTCAATGAGCAACATTACAAGTGGGTGTGCCAACCATGTCAATGAACTGGTGATACAATTCAATCAGTTTCTCATACCTGCAATAGTCAGGCTGAACTCCACTCTGCCAGGTTCCTTCTTTGTGCACCAAAATATCTATGATACCTTCTTCGACATGATTCAAACCCCTTCAAAATATGGTAAGTGAAAGTAGATACCAAAATACATCCAAGCATTAGATACCAAAATACATCCAAGCATTTACTCAAGTAATTCTGATATTTGAGGATTGTCCTCAGGGTTCTCAGTTAGCGATCAAGCTTGCTGTGGGAATGGAAGGTATGGAGGGGTTCTGACCTGCTTGCCCTTGCAAACTGCCTGTTCTGCAAGAGACCAGTATATCTTCTGGGATCCCTTCCATCCAACACAAGCAGCAAATGTTATTATTGCCAAAAAATGCTCGACTTTGACTGATGGTGACTGTTTCCCAATCAGTGTTAATCAGCTTGCAGAGTTGTAATAGTAAAAAATTAGGCAGTGTGCTGAAATTCCTGTTCACTTACAATGCTGCCATGGTAGATTTCTAGTCTATTGAATTACTAGTTTACTTTAGAATCTATGCCAATAGAAGTTTTAGGACTCCAAAATGGTTGGTCTGTTGCAGATTTTGTTCATGCAGACAGAAAACCATTTCAGCTGAAGCTGAGCAATTCATGGAAATTAAGATACATGCTTTGTATATCATCGTATGATTACTTAAACATTGAACTGAAACAAACTTGTTCACAAAGTATTTGGAGTCTAGAATCATACCCAATTGAAATTTGAATAATAGGTGAAATAACTTCAATTTCCTCATATTAAAAGTTCAGTATATTTTATCTACAATGTTAACATCTGGGGAAAAAAATAGATGAGTAAACTGCATTGAAATGTTTAAACTTCTTTAATCTTGTACCAATACAAGTTAGCCTCCCATGAAAGAATATAGTTTAATTATCTCTTAATCCTGGTTTAATATACAACATATCTACTTTTCTAAAAATCAACAATGTGCATCATCTGCATGGATCTAGAAATGTGCAAAAAATTATTAACAACAACATGAAAGCTGTAAGCAAACAGATTTAATATCACTGATAAGCTAGAGCTTCTGAACTCACCAAAATAAACTAAAACCAACTGAGATATATACTGCAAGTTTTGACAGTGTTCCTTTTAACTTACGAGGGTCATATTTGCCCTAGATCTAATGACATTCTACAACAACAGTTTCAGTGTTTTGGATGCCTTTTTGATACAAATTGCGATATATACTGCATCAAGCAAATATGAAACTTTATTAGACATTAAATGAACATATGATCTTGGTCAGATAAAGGGAAATACATTCCTTGAGGTCCTTATACGACAAGCCACAATACAACACACAACTCAACGTATAGGTTGAGTTATTTTATCACCGATAGGTACAATTTTACACAACCACAACTTGATTCATCATCAGAACAAGTTTTCCTCCCTACGTATATCAAGTAGCATCACTGGACTTACATGCAAGAAAAGATCTCAAAAGTCTGATGCTTTACTCTTATTAAAGAGAGCATATGCATCACTGTATATAGCAATGACGTTGGACAACACTGCAAGGATAATCATGAAGACAGCTACAATCTTGTCCCATTTTGTTGCAATGCCATGAGAGTCCCTGAAACAGGAAAAACAATGGCAACGACAAGGAATTAAAGATCACAGAACATTATAGACAGCAATAATGTATTATAACTAAGGGAGATTAAAGCACACTATGCATTATTTAAAAGACAGTTTGTATCATATAGGCAAAACAATACTTTGAGGTCGCATATTATCATGTATCTCTAGATCTAGATGCATATACAATGTTTCGAATTCAATACATTTTCTTTTGCATGAATAAGCAGACATTATATAACTCTTTCTCTCGAAGCAAATAATCCAAAATTTGCTTAGTACATAAAAGGTTAAACTTGCCAATAATTTTTCTACATGTGAGGATTAATGCAATACAACTGCAGGAAATGTGAACTATGATACAACTTTTAGTGGCCTTCCGGTAGGTTACTTAATGAAGCCAATTAAAGCTAGGTATTCAAGAAACAATAAACATAGTGGAGCATAAAAGTCCTGCATCCAAAGACATGTTACCACAATGAATTGCTAAGACGCACCTCAGGGTAATGGCAGCAGGAAAAATGAACCCGATGCAAACTGCAGCAGTTGCACCAGTGAATTGGAATGCATCCCATATACTGGGAATAAAGTTAGCCGCCAAGAAAATAATTGATAGAAGCACCAATGTAATTGAAGCAAACCTCCGATTATCAGAATTCAAAGGATTGGCTGATGGAAATAGTAGGCCATCTACATTGAGCCGGAGAGCATGGAAGATCATGGGGAACACAAGCATGAGGTGCACAGCGTAGCTAACTCTGACTGCATCATTGAGGATAGAGCTATATGGGATATTGAGATTGGTGTCAAAATTGGCAAGCACATCATCAAGTGTGGATTCACCGAACAGGAGAAAACCAAAGAAGCTTGTGGCTATGTAGACTGTGGAACAAAGAGCTAGTGATGTCTTTACAACCGGCTTTATCTGTGAAGAATCCTCCAGTTCATTCTCAATAGGGTGAACTGCAGACACCAAGACAACAGAAAAGAACATCTCAGGTTATGTGACATTCTTGATAAGAAAAAGGGACTGATAACCTGAATCAGTTGTTTGTCCTGATAATAAATGGTAGAGCACAACAAACAGAAAACACAAAGAGTTGTTTAACATATGGTAGCTTCACCTAGACATGGACATTAAGAACTATGCAAATAGTTATAGATGAATTTCAGTTACAATACCATTATAATGGCAGATATAAGCAGTCACAAGAACTGGAACCACTGTAAAAAAGTTCCAGACGGAAGCCAAATTTGAGATGTCTGGAAACAACTTGGGCATTGCAATGCTCCCAGCTAGTAGTTTGACAATAGCAATACCTGCTGTGATTACAACAAAAACAACTGCAAGTGCAACTGATAAGGCAGATGTGTACCTCAGTGAATCTGCCAAAAGAGAGATAATACAGTATCAGTCTGTTCTAACACAATTATTAAAGAAAATGACAGTTCAACTTCTCTGAAAAAATGTTCTCAATCAGACAAATATTATAGCACTAACCCACACGCTTGAAAGAAGCCAATGGAGCAAACACTGCCAGCATAGAAACCAGAAGAATGAAAAACCGACCAGTCCACCAGTGCTGTCCAAACCATCCTTCCAAAACACCAGAATGGTGGTCACTACTAGACGATGTTCCAGAAAGCACATCACCTTGTACCAACGAAAAAAAAAAACATTCAATCTTAGAAGACAAAAAGCATATGAAGCATAATCAGGTAGATAGAGGGAAAAAATGTATCAAAAGCTACTTAAGAAAATTATTTGAAAGTAGATAGTTTTTAATGTGTATTCAGCAGATAAACAGGTGCCCAGAAATTGTAACAAACGGTTTATATACGTAGACGAAGAGAATAGAATAAACAAACAAAATGAGATAAGCATATTGTATTTAGGAATAACAAATCAATATCTGGTTTCTCCTTAATGTCTTGGTTAAGTCTAATTGGCAAGGAATGTTGTACTTGTAAAGTTTCATTGTGGCTTATTGATAAAGTCTACAAAATGAGAATATGATTTCTTCCTTTTCCCTTTTCTTGAGGTGCCTTGGAAGGAAAATTATTATAACTTGTAAAAAAAATTCTAATCTGACCAAAAACGTTTTAACAAAAAAAAAAGCAAAAAAGAATGTGAAATAGTGAACAAAACTATTCCATCTCTTTTTATCAGTGAATGATTTGTCTAACTTTCACAATATAGTATATGGTAAATTTCTAACCAGGCAACCACTAGAATAGCATCAAAAGTGAAAAAGAACTGTGGAATTCAACTAAGTGTAACTTCTCTAAGAGCTTAGCAATTAGAGCAGGAAATTTGGTATTGAAATTAAGCTACAACCTACTAAATATAGGTCCCAACAAATTATTAAGAAAATCTTTATTTTGCAGCACATACCAATAATAATCATGTAAACAATCAGCACCCCAACATTATTCACAATGATACATAGCTGAATTAGCATCTTGCCAATCCTTCCAAACGAATCACCCATAAGTCCTCCGTACGAAACTGTTTTCCCAGCACGGCTAGACCTTAGCAACATGTCGATTGATATCTCAGTGAAGAAAGCAAAAAATATGATGAGGAGAATTCCTGGAACCAGTCCGAGGACCTTCATGGTGGCAGGAAGGGACATAATTCCAGCTCCGACAATAGTCGTGGAGAGGTTGAAGACAGAACCAGCAAACGAAGCACCATCGAACTCATCAAATTCACCAGCTTCCTCCTTCTTGCTTGGAAGTAGAGGAGCCTTCTCATCAAAGACTTTTTTGCCCCTACTGTCTCCACTGTTTTCAATAGGAGAAATACCTCCGATTGTCATTTTTTTATCACCCAAAATTCAACTTCCACAAGAAGGGAGAAGAATCGCACACAAAGATCTCGAATACAACAATTTCCAACAGTGAAACCCAGAAAAATTATGAATGACCGAATTCACAATTCGATGGATATGATCAAACTCCTACTCCAGGAAAAAGGTATTTTTACTCTCCAACCTCGAGAACTTACGATTTGTCACAGAACAAGAAGAAATCTAAGAGCAGTACAGAAAGAAGAATTTTTTTTTTTTTTGTTTTGTTTTACACCACGGAGACCGCCGTCGACGCCTGAATCCAGATTCCTACCGGTGGAGCGCCAGAGATCAACAGACTCCCACCGTTCTCCGATCGTCGAAGAGAGAACGGAGAGATGCGCGGCTCAAAGAGAGAGATCTGACACGTTTCTTGTTTATTTGCCCTAAACTCAAATAATCTCATATAAAATGGA
The DNA here is from genome assembly GCA_037177395.1 of Alpinia galanga. Classification (NCBI taxonomy): domain Eukaryota; kingdom Viridiplantae; phylum Streptophyta; class Magnoliopsida; order Zingiberales; family Zingiberaceae; genus Alpinia; species Alpinia galanga. Next base: position 3,175 of record JBAMHZ010436399.1, on the reverse strand, counting down.
TTCGAATATCCAATAATACCCTCACAAGTCAACTAATTTTCACAATCTAACAATACTAAGGACTTCTTTTCCGTCGAGGCAAAAGACAAATTTGTCACTTCGTAAAAATAAATCGAGACGACGAGCAATTTTTCTATGGTCACCTTCGTGTCAAACTCGCTTAGATACCTGGAATTTAATTCGGAAGAAAAGTCGACGAAGCAAGCAGACCCACGCGGTATTTAGTCTGACACGGCATGATAATGATTCCAAAACTTGTCAACAATTAGATATGAGAAAAAGTAAATTACTATTTTCTCCAATTATTGATGTCCAACGTGTGAATTAGATTTGCACACGTGGCCTTAATTTTTTTTTTAATTTTTATTTTCTTATTTCTTGTGGTCATATCTTTTTTACGAAGATGACAACTTTGCATTTTCATAATCCCACAAACTTTCAAATAATTGAAGTTCAGAGTTTTTTTTAATTACACTGTGTGTTTACGTTCGGTCCAATTAATTTTAACAGTGATCAATTCAGTTTCATATAAAATTTTCTTTCTATCATCAAAATAAATAGAAAAAAAATCTTTACGGTGCATTGTAGAAGATCGAATAAAAAATACCTAAGAAATTAGGTAGTCATTTTGATATAGTACTATAGCTCTAGTGGTGTGGTGTGTTTGATTCAGAATGATTATTGATGATTTTAGTTATCCATTTAAGGTTATTAATAAAAATATCATTTGATTTAGGATTTAAGTGATTACTAAGTAATGAAGGATGTCTGATATATCATACCATATCAATAAAAGAGTTATGGATGAGAGAATCAGAAAACCTCCGAAAAGCTTGTTTTCATTGATTCACGGGGTTATGGAATTTTTTTTCTTCAAAATTATCCTTTGATTTTTGCTCTTTGAGATAAAAACACTCTTATCAATTTAATAAATATAAATCAGACGCTACATAAATTATTAATATAATTAAAATTTTAATCGATTAATCATTCTTACCGTTGCTCACCGCTTGCCATCGTCGCCGCCGTCACCACTACCGATCAACTGCCGGATGTCGTCAGCCGTTGGACGTCATCGGCCGTCAGTCGCCATCAGTCATTGTCGACTGTCGATCGCTATCAACCGCCACTGATCACCACCAGCCACCACCGGCCGCCGTTGATCACTGGTCGTCGGTTATCGGTTGTCAATAACAATAATAATGTTTCAGAGTAAATGAAATCTTACAATTAAATTAGGATAATATAGTAAAATGTTACTATGTTATACTTTAAAACCTCCAATTAAATAAGTTTTTATTGCATTACTTAGAATCAAATCAACCAACATAAGTTAAGTTTCATTCCCTATAATCTTAATTATGCGATTATTTAATAATCACATAATTAAGGTTATACATAATAACTTGAACAAACTCACGCTTAAAGTTTGACACTATTACCTGTACAAATATAATAAAATAAAAAATCAATATAACTTTTATTTAGATTATTAGAATGAGCATCTAGAAGAATAGTTGTTTCACTTTTTTTTTTTAAAAAAAACTATATAAGAGATTTTTATCAGGCATTAAAGAATAATAAGCATCTAAAATCTTATTCAACGGTGCTTCAGTTACAAATATCAACAATAAAGAGCAATAAACTACAATAAAAATTGCATAGTTTATAATTTGTTGAGTGTCGGTGCAATCTATTTCTAGTTAAGGTTGTTTAAGAGGAGATTGTTGATCAAGGATGATCAAACTTAATGAAAGAGAGATTATGATGCAATCAATCTTGATTGTTGAATGAAAAGTCTAAGTATGTCATAATTAACTAAATACTTGACAATCAAAAGTCTAACAAGAAGTTAGCAAATAGAGAAAGCTAAGTGAATCGTGATTGATCAAATACTTAGCATAAGAGAAATGAAACTCAAATGGGTCACAATTGATCAAATATTTGGCATAAGATAAGAATAAAAATCTAAGTGGATCATGAAAGATCAAATACTTAGCATTAGCATGTGAACATGAGACAAAAAGTCCGTGTAGATTATAAAGGATTAGACACTTAGTAAATGATAAAAGTTCTAACAAGTCATGGAGAATTGGATGTTAGGTATATGGATATAACCCTAACAAGTCAAGAAGAGCTGAATATTAAATGTGAGATGGGAAGTCCAAATAGGTCACTAAGGATCTGATATTTGACAACAGTGAAGTCTTAGCAAATCAAGATTAATTAGATGTTTGACATGAGAAGGGAATTCCAAACAGATTAGGGAGTATCAGATGTTTGACAATGATGAAGTTCTGATAGGTATGCTAGGTTAGTAAAGTCTTAACAAGTCAAAGTTAATCAAATACTAAGCAAGAGAAGTCTTAGTAAATTGTGGTCAAATAAATATTAAGCAAAGTGAGGTTTCTATGGAGTAACAATTAATTGATAAATCATAATTCTAGAGATCAAAAGTTTGAGGGGGTATACAGGTGTTTTCCTTAAATTAATAGGATTTCTTAGGGAGGAAGAAGAGGACTAATCATTGCTTTGTGTTGAACAAATGAGGAACCCTTGCTTCTTGTTGCAACAAGGAAGAGGACTATTGCTTTGCATAGAATGGACAAGGAACTCTAATTCCTATTCATATCAAGGAAGTGGAAGGAAGAACAAGGAAGGGAGATCACCAACAAGGGAGGAGAAGGGCATCCTTTGAAAGTCAGCTCATCGGCAAGGGAGGGATAGGGTGTGAGATCACCCAAAAGGCAGGAAAAGAGCATAAAATTATTAGTGAGTGAGAAAAAGGATACATGATTACAGTGAGGGATGGGAAGGGCACGAGATCACTGATAACTATGATGAAGGGTGTGAGATTGTTAGGAATTGATAGGCTGGTTAGAAAGGGGTTTGAATAAACATTGGCCCCAAATCCGTCTTTCATTTCGTATTTTTCTCTACAATTTTGTTAGTGTAGTGGAAATAGTAATAAATAATAACAACAAGATAAAAGACAAACACAAGCGATGTAACATGGTTCAGAGATAGCGATGTAACGTGGTTCAGAGATAACTCTACTACTCCATGGCTATCCGTAAGGCGGATGACGCCTGCGATCCTGTTAGTATGAGCCCTTAGTGCCAATTATGAGATGATTGGTAAGGAAACTTTTGTATCATATTTATAAAAGGCAAAT
>JBAMHZ010436378.1:0-10419 GCA_037177395.1 Alpinia galanga | reverse complement strand
CAGACGTATGAGCACTTTACCAGGAGTGTCGACAGTTGGCCGAAGAGATTCGGCAAGTAGTCAGAGAGCAACAAGACCGCCCAAGGACAAATCCGAGACTCCACGGCCGAGAGAGCCGGGATTTGCCGAGACTTGACCTGAGCTCCCAAAGTATGCCAAACGTTCCCACTCACCTGAATTCGGATGACCTACAAAGATGCCTCGGAAATCCCCGGAGGTACTCCCGAGGCAACATGAGAGTCCCCGAGTCACCCAGAATGCTCCTTACCGAGGCACAATCAGTATGATTGCAGGAGGGACAACGGATGACGATTCTAACGGAGCCAGAAAGACTCATTGTCGACACTTGGAGAACTTGGAGGTAAGGACCAGTCAGAGATTGATCAAAGGACCGTTGATCAGCTTTGGTCCCGATGATTTGAAGGGTGTCTCTGCTCCCCATGAGGATGCTCTAGTGATCCGAACTACCATAGCCAACTATGATGTCATGCGTTGAAGTTTTTTTTAAATAAAATTAATAAAATAAAATATATAATATATTGTATATTTTGTTTAGCGTTTTCATGCGCAACTACATGCGATACCATCCCTATGCCTTTCATGCCATCGTCATCGGTCGTCGTCCACGTAGTAGCCATCGCCTGAGCCCTAGAGGATTCTTGCACCGTTCGATCGCGATCGAATTCCAATTGGATCGTGACCACTGGTGATCGCGATTGGGTCAAATTTCGACCACGATCCAATTAGAATCTAGTCGTGATCCAGTCAAACTCCGGCTTTGATCAAATTGTAGTCAAATTTCGGCCGATTGCGACGATGCTAATGATGAGTAAAGTCACGGTGCGCACTGATGCACAATTATTACTCACATACAATATCAAATACTTATATATATTTATATAGGGACAATGTTTTGATACGATGAAGATCTATTCGTGAGTATTCATAAGCATCTGAGAGTGCACGATACTTCCGCTACATTCTTTTTTATATAGGCATTGTAGTCAATCCTTTAAGTTCATCAGGGTCATTGTCGTCGTCCATCTCGTCAAATTGCTATCATATCGTGACTAAGTTACTATACATTTGTGTGCGGTTGCTCACCAGTATTAAATCAAAATAAATTGATCGAATTAAAAAAAATATAATTATAAAGATAAGAGAATTATAATTAAATAATTAAGATGAACCGTGGCCTGAGCTTGAATCAGATCATGCTTGCCTGGAAACGTGCTATTTGTAGGTGAAATTTGGCCTAATTTTGTACGTATAAATTTATAATAAAAAAATGTTTTTAGTACTGCTTAAAGTTGATTTTGTTTTCTCTTTCTTTTTTTTCCTTCAAATTGATTATTTTTAATGAAATTCACCTTGACAGCTCGGGCTAAATGGACAAACAAGCCATGCTTAGTTTTATTCTTAATTTTCTAACACAAGTGCAGTTTTACAAGACAGTGAGTGTAATTATAATAACTTGTTTCATAAATTTATTAGTTAGGTTAAAAATTATAGTCGTAATAATTTATTTCATACATTTATTAGTAATAAAAGAAAATATTTTAAAAAATAATAATTTAATATATTAATATTATTTGCATAGTAATAATTTTGAACCATAAAATCTTTAATATTTTAATGAATATTTTGAAACATATAATTTGTAAATGGACAATGTAAAAATTATAAATTAAAATTACAGTACATAAAATTTATTTAATTTACAGGCGAGTGGTGAAGCGAGGGGTATATAATTAGGTAAAGAAGTTAAATCTTTACTTTAGTTTCTTAAATTTATTAGATTGTTCAAAAAAAAAAAAAAAAAAAGATAGACTTGTATGTGTATTCTATCTTAGCTACTATCAACTCTTCCAGTATATATATACAGTACTTTCATAGTCATATTTTAGTGCAGTTAGTGTTGGACGACAAAAGAAGTCAGTTGGAAGGAATATATTTTAGAGATATGCATTTATTTTATAAATTGGATGCTAAGAAATATTTATAAGGACAATGTAGGATCTTAAAATTAGTCCGAGCGGCCTACCTACAATTGAACCAAGACAAGCATTCTCACTTCCTCTGCAAAACTTTTGATCTCTAAAGATAAGGACTCTCATCTTGATTCTACAAGTACGAAAGGAAGTAAATTACGGTTGATCTTTGACCGACCGTACCAACACCTTAATACAGTGAAAGAAAGGTACCTTAACTAGTAAATTAGTTTCTTGAAGTATCATCTCTTGTTGAATACAGAGAAGCAATATATTGCCTTTGAATGCCAATGGTGGTGCTTGTGCGTGGACGATCGAATCCACTGCAGTGTGACGATGGAGGAGTGGAGGAAATTTTGTCTTTTGGACTACAAGTGAATGCAGCGCTATGGACAAATGCAACGCTCTTCCTACGTAGACTTTTGTCTTTCTACACTTTCGCTTACGGGCCAAAAAGGTTTTCTTTCTTTTTAAATAAGAATTGCCACAAAGATGAGTCTCGTCCTAAAATACATCAGAGATTGCGATTTTGCGATTGCAAGTAATCTGTTGAACATGAAAAACATCTAGGAGCTTTTCGCATAAGAATCATAATTACAAATACTCAATCAAAAACTTAAATTCTCCTACGGAGTGAATTTGCTTAAGAACTACAGGAAATGAGCTATCCATGAGAAATAGTGTGCAAGTATATATATATTTTTATAAGATTGACATTTCTTTAGAGGACTCATTTTACTCTTTAACCTCTTGGAATCGTTTAGTTTAAGTTATCATATATAATTTTAGTTTAATTATAAAATTTCATTTATTTGTTTAGCGGTCAAGGATGGTCAGCTGATGATGATCATGGGGGCTAGCAAAGGCTTCAAAAGGGAGGGCATGGATGAAGAGGAGGGATGACCGAGATCGCATTCAAGTCTACGCACGGCCAACACATGACAAAATGGGTCCCGAGTCTCCGAGAGGAAAATTTCTACGAGGCAGTGGAGTGGGAAAGGCACGAGGCAACTAAGTTGGGATATATATAATAATTTAGTGTGGAACAAAAACAAAAATAAATGCTAATCCGATTTGTTGTGTTTGAGTTCCAACTTTTGAGGCACAACAAGGCTCATAGCAAAATGTTTTATCAAATTTTGAGAGCCGAACGCTTGTCTAGAAAGCTTATACTCTGCTTTGAGTAGATAGTTATGGTGGTTCATTTTTCAAAGGTGCTTTGTTTGCTTTTGCTTCCAGGTCTTATTGAAGTAGAGAAGGAATCGCCACCTGTTGAAGAGTGAAGAGGATCTTATTCTTTCAAAAGCCAGTGTTGGATATAAAGCTCTGCGCACTGACTTAATGAACAAAGTAGAATCGACAATCAAATGTGTTGTGTAGCAAATAAGGAAGCGATGGCAGCCTTTTGCTTTTGAAGCTTAGTCCCAATCCTTCTGAACCTGTATATTTATTACACAGTGAAGCAGACATAATTGCTGACGACTTCACCCTCGGCCTCTAGCTTCTGTCCTTGCGATGATAAACTGAACTGAAACAAACAGAGGGAGAACGGAGAAGCAAAGCAAGCCAAAGCAGCAGCTCAACCCAAGCATTCATTTCTAAAATCAATGGATTTGGAAGTGCTCGAGTTGATGCTTCACATCCTTGCAGTTGCAGGAGGCAGAGCTGATGGCCACTGCTACTCCCTATGTCTGTGTGGCTGTACTCGTAACAGCACTGACTGCCATTTAAAAGACACAACATAACAAAGATATGCTCCAAACACGCATCTCAACACTGCCACTTGCTCATTGGCTCAGCTCTCTCTTCCATGCCCATTCCTGACTTTAATGAATGGCCAAACCCCTCAGCATGTTGGATTCTCGTGCTACCAATTTGCCAATTAATAAATGCTTGTTTCCTTGTTACTTTCACTCTTCACATTAATTAATATCTGATTCTTTGTGATGGATTTTTTCCTGCTTTAGTAAAAGTTCCAAGCTTTCTTGCTCCATGGACACATTGGAATCCATCCACTTCCCTTATGGACTGTGGAATCGATGTGCCATTTGTTTATTCAGTGGAAATGAGAGAAGGATTTGCTTTTGCCTTCTTCGTACGTAGCCACCTTTCTTCAGTGGAATATACGTGTATTTCTTCATAGTTTCGAGCTTGCTGTATCGAAGTCCTTATTTACTTGTTAAATGTGCCTTAATAATCTTTCCCTTCCATGCCTATATCAGATTACTTTTATGTTTACTTTTGCTTCTACTCAACAAATCCTAATGTTCTTATTCTTCAATCTTTGGTAGAGAATTCCCCTCCAAACCTAACCACTTACTCCATGGGACCCACCATACTTTTGGCTTGATTCTTCTGAAAAAATAATTCTTCTTTCTGCGCATAAATTTCTCTACTTCTTTAGCTTCCTTCCTCTTTTTACCAAAACCAAGAGGCAGATATGTTTGTCCTTCCACCTGCTTTCAAGCCTTCATCACGTGTTATTATTATGCTCTGGGGTTACAGAGTATTCATATAATCTCTCAACTGCAGTACACTTACACAAGTATAATAAAATCTAAAATGTTGTACTACTAAATTGCTTGCTATGAAAACTTTTTTTCATTTACTTTGAAAATTTTATGTAAGACTGAATCAATTATCTTTAGAATTATTTGGACAGAAGACTTAAATATTTCATGTCAATTAAAAATAATAATAATTTATTATCACACATTATATCGAGGCATTTCAAAAGAGTAGCCTAATAAAGCAAAGCAAAGGAAGGAAAGTAAACCCACCAATGATTCCTTGTCCTAGTACCTTTTAAGCTGTTCCTGCAAGCCTTGAAACTCCACTCTCTATTTGTTCTAGTTCACCTGTTCTTAGCCTCTGAGATCAATGGAAGGGAAAAGCTACAAGTTTCTGGTTTTTTGGTTGCACTTCCACTGGTTCTGGGTAACCTCAACTGCTGTGTTATCCCCTGAAGGTGTTAACTTTGAAGGTAAAACATGCACAGATGATTTAATTTGCTTAAAGCTTCTTCTTTCTCCTATTCTCAATGTATTTATTTGGTTTCTGCTTGTAGTGCAAGCTCTGATGGGCTTCAAAGCTTCTATAGAGGATCCTCATAATGTTCTGGAGAACTGGGACAAGACCTCTGTTGATCCGTGCAGCTGGACCATGATCACTTGCTCATCTCAAAACCTGGTGATTGGGCTGTAAGCATCATGATTAGAGGCACATGTTATTTCACCTTTTGCATTTATTTCTTATTTCTCATTACATACATGAAGTTTATAGCTTGTTCTTTGTATTGTAGACTTTAAACCATTTATTATGATATTTGCTGCAGAGGCACTCCAAGCCAGAATCTATCTGGTGTACTTTCCGCGAGCATTGGGAACTTGACAAATCTAGAAATTGTGTATGTTTTGGTTAGGGCTACAACGTAACTGATCGAATACATGCAAAATTCCCTTTTTCCTCCTAGTTTGATTTCTTGAGTAATGTTCCTAAACATGTGTAGGCTCCTGCAAAACAATAACATATCAGGAACAATACCTTCGGAGATTGGGAAGCTTTCCAAGCTTCACACACTTGATCTCTCTAACAACAAATTCTATGGTGAAATACCTTCACCATTGGGGAATCTGAAAGGCCTCAAGTACCTGTGAGTCTGAAGAGCTCAAATCAATAGAAATTCTGTAAAATTAGCATGAGTTTAGATCATTATGAGCACTCATCTTCCTTTTCCATTGCTTCTGATAATGCATGAGCAGGAGGCTGAACAATAACAGTCTTTCCGGGGAGTTGCCAGGGTCATTGTTGAATATCACTCAACTTGATTTCATGTAAGTTGGTTAATTCCACAACTAATGTCAGCATGTAAGCAAAGCTTTTTTTAATGGTGTTCGTGTTTTAGGGATCTGTCATACAATAATTTGAGTAGTCCTGTGCCAAGATTTCCTGGAAGAACATTTAAGTAAGTCCTTAAGTGCCTTAATGTAAGCTTAAGATTTTATATAATAAGATAACTTACTATGTTAGAGCTTTATCGTTACTTGAGTAATTAAAGATTTATGCAACACTTGACTTCCCCTGCAGTGTCGTCGGAAATCCCCTAATTTGTCCAACTGGCGATGAGAAAGAATGCTATGGGGCAATTCCTATGCCTATGTCTTTCAACATAAATGATTCTCCCGGTAATATTATTAGTGGTGATAGAATTGATCTTGTTTCTCTAACTTTTCTTTTGGCTTCCATATGTAGTTGCAAATCTATGTCGTATAATCTTGCCTCAACAATTTTCTTACCTTTTAAGGTGATCAAACTGTACAAAAGCCGAAAAGACATACAATAATTCGCCCAGTAGCTTACGGCCTTGCGTGCATCTGTTTCATAAGTCTTGCACTCGGGCTACTTATTTGGTGCAATAAAAGGCGCAGCCAACAAGTATTCTTCGATACAAATGGTAATATTTCGAAATGGATAACTGTAGCATCCCTGAGTTTAACACCATTGATGATCTAATTGTAGTGACTACTAACTCATTCGCTCAGATCGACACAATGAAATCTGCGTTGGCAATTTGAAAAGATTTCACTTCAGGGAGCTTCAAATAGCAACAAATGGCTTCAGCAGCAAAAACTTACTTGGCAAAGGCGGCTTTGGAAATGTCTACAAAGGGAAGCTACAAGACAGAACCTTAGTCGCTGTTAAAAGGCTAAATGACGGTAATGCGGCAGGCGGAGAGATACAATTTAAAACTGAAGTGGAAATGATCAGCCTAGCTATTCACAGACACCTCCTTAAGCTTTGTGGATTCTGCATGACTGCTACAGAAAAGCTACTGGTTTATCCTTACATGTCAAATGGAAGTGTTGCTTCTCGGCTCAAAGGTCAAAATTCTCGAATGTTCTTTCAGAAATCAGAAAATACCCATGTGTTTAAGAACACGTACAAGGCGAAAATTTCCATTTCCTAGGAAAACACTGACAGCTTTTATTCCTCTTCTTTTCTAAATTGTGTAGCAAGGCCAGCTCTAGACTGGAGTACCAGGAAAAGGATCGCTTTGGGAGCTGCAAGGGGTTTAATGTACTTGCATGAACAGTGTGATCCAAAGATCATTCACAGAGACGTGAAGGCTGCAAACATATTGCTGGACGATGACTGTGAAGCAGTTGTAGGAGACTTTGGGCTCGCTAAACTGCTAGATCACGGGGACACACATGTAACAACAGCTGTGCGGGGAACGGTGGGACATATTGCTCCGGAGTACCTCTCGACAGGACAATCTTCGGAGAAAACTGATGTCTTTGGATTTGGCATTCTGCTTCTCGAGCTGATCACCGGCTCGAGAGCAATAGAATTTGGAAAAGCAGCAAACCAGAAAGGCACTATGCTTGATTGGGTATGCACAACAAAGAATAAATGACTTGCTCTTATCGTGCAACGTTTAATTCTTTCCTAAAGCCAATAAAATTTCACGTGGTTATCAATCAGGTGAAGAAAATGCACCGTGAGAAAAGACTTAACGTCCTGGTGGACAAGGAACTAAAGAATTATGACCGGATAGAAATGGAAGTGGTGGCCCAAGTTGCTCTTTTGTGCACTCAGTATCGACCAAGCCACAGACCGAAAATGTCCGAGGTGGTTCGCATGCTCGAAGGGGATGGCCTTGCAGAGAGATGGGAAGCTTCCCAGAGAGCCGATGATCGAGTGTTCAAGGTGGCAGAGCACTCCACTGATAGACACTCCGAGCTCACTGAGGTGTCCAGAGAACTTGAGGAGGCCATAGAGCTCTCTGGTCCTAGATGACTGGTCATGGAATGATCTTTAGTATGACAGTTGAAGAGCTTGTAGAGTATGCATAGGACACTATTGGTCTTGCAATGGTTAAATTTATTCTTTGTTTTATGCTTTATATATAGAAAATGATCATTGGTCATTGCACCAATGGGTAAAGATAACTGCCTTTATTTAATCTTAAATTTGTATAGTGTGCGCAAACTTGCAAGCTACAAGTAATGCGAGCCAGAGGTGAGACGTTCCCAAGCCAAGAATAAATTGTTATTGCTTGATGATTTGGATAATTGGCATGAAATATAAGTACTTGTAAAGATTAATGCAATTTGGAATTTCTGACATTTAATAGTGAGGGAATCTCTCTCTTTATCCTCCTTGTACACGAATATAGGAAGAGACAGCAAGGGGGTCTAGTCGGAGAGGGAGAGTGTCATCGTCGATGGCGGATACATATATATATATATAAAATATATATAAAACTCCTGCGCATGATGGAACCGATAGAGAAAAGGAGAAAGAGAGCTGGAGGAGAGAGAAACATGATGGAGCAGCAATATTTGAGATCAAGAAAGCAGGGAAAGGGAGATTGTAGTACTAGAAGCTTTATGCTTTTGCTGTTATTGGATTGTTGTTCTTGATATGGGCGTACGTACAGAGCAACCCACCTCCCTGAAGCAAAGGAGAGAGGAGGATGGAGACGGTGGGCATGGATTGGATTGTTTGGAGCTGAACTCTGGTTCGACTTCTACTGGGTCCTCACTCAGGCCGTGAGATGGAACCCAACACATTGATTCACCTTCAATGATGGGCTCTCTAACAGGTATGGACGAAAGTGAAGGATCATGTCTACATGGAAGAGGATTGTACATTTTGGACTGGCCTAAAATTAACCCGAATCTTTAATTAGATACGGGGACTAGTTGCCCAATTTCGACATCTTCGCCGCCAGTGATGGTGATCGACATGATTCTATCTGTCATGGCCTATGACTACAAGCCGGAGAAGCTCAGCGTCTACCTCTCCGACGACGGTGACTCCGAACTGATCTTCTATGCCCCTTGGAAACGTAGCGTTCGCCAAAACTTAGCCTCCTTTCTGCAATAAGTTCAAGGACCAACCACGGTCTCCCGCTGCTTACTTCGTTCAAACACCTGCATGCCCAATGTAAATGGATGAACCAGAAGCTGTTGATTGGCGCGTGACTAAGGTTTTCGTTCCTAAACATCGATCATTTCTCGAACCTTAATTCATTGCCTTGATCGTAACTTTGTGTTCAGAGATTGTACCTACAGATGGAGTCATGGAGAAGCGAGTTGAGTCTGCAGTTAAGGAGGGGAGAGGCCATGGCAAGCAACGGAAATGGTTGATTTTTGAGCTTTGCATGTCCCAACACATTTCAATCTGAATTCCGTAAAATGTCCAGATTTTAATTGATGGAAGAGATGAAAAAGGTTTGGACGACGAAGGTCTTGCATTGTCAACGCTCGCGCGTGTATATGGCCCGTCAAAAGACGCCCAGTCATCATATTCGGTTTAAAGCTGGAGACATAATCTCACTGGTAAAAATAACAAACGGGATAAGCCAGCAATCTCTGTGTTCTAATGTGAAGTTGAGAGTTTCCTCGGAGATAAGCCATGGTGCAATCATTCTCAACGTCGACAGCTAGCGACATGTACTCGAAGGATTCTGAGTCTGTGAAGAATGCAGTACTATGCTCATGGACGAAGAGAAGGGCCATGAGTTCATTCGTACAACTCCCCCAAAACTTCAATAACATCACTAAGAATGACATCTATGGCAATTTCTTGCAACCGATGAAGAAGGTGAGTAAACAAATACAATGAAAGTTCTGTTGTTAGACATACAACGCTATCAGACTACATATATAATCACAGATTTTGGAATGCCAAGAAATTAAATCATGTTAAAATTGTGGACTAATAGAACAATAAGTTACTGAGAGAACAATCTCGATCACAAAAATGCCTGCCACTTTCACGAAGTTTGTTCATTTCTTCCATTGTCTGGTAAGGAAGGCTAATTTTCCATGGTTTATGTTTTGGTTTGGCTGAGGGCAGTGGACGGGATCGTCAACGAAGGCGATCTATGCGGGCGGCTAAGACGGCCAGGTAGATCTTCCCAAGCTTGACCTGCGAGGTAACAGTGAGTGCGCCGGGAGTCCCAGCAGAGTGCACTCCAACGCTCAAGTCAGAACCGGCTATATAGTGGAGAAAGTAATTAAAAGAGAAGAATTGAGAATCCCCGAACCTGAATGACGGTCTTCTTTTATATAGAATCGATGAAGGAGAAGAGGTATGGGTACCCCTATTTAGCATCCTATTTAGCATTTAGCATGGTTCAGTACGGTGGAGAGGTGGTGCTGAGAGGACGTCGGAGGCATTCTTAACTACGAAGTATGAGTGTTTAAGTACGGTGAAGAGGTGATGCTAAGAGGATGTCGGAGGCATTCTTAACTACGAAGTATGGGTGTTTAAGTACGGTGGAGAGGTGATGGGAAGAGGATGTCGGAGACGAGAAGAGAACATAGATGGGACAGTTTAGGCGGACCGGAGTGGGCGCACCAGCGTGACCGTATCGGCTTGGCCGGACCGGAACGACCGGACCGTCGTGGTTGGTCGG
>JBAMHZ010436358.1:0-10420 GCA_037177395.1 Alpinia galanga | reverse complement strand
ATGCCTTAGCTTATTTTGTTCATGTATGATATAAAATGCCTTAGCTTATTTTGTTCATGTATGATATAAAATGCCTTAGCTTATTTTGTTCATGTATGATATAAAATGCCTTTAGCTTATTTTGTTCATGAACGATAAGAAATATTTTTTTTTTTAGCTTAAATATGCATGAATTCATGTAGGATAATCTTATGCTAGCCTAGCCTTTAGTTTAAGTAATGCATGAATATACAAATGATAGCTTTATGCTAGCTTTAGTTTAATTATGCGTGGATAAACGAACGAAAACCTTATACTAGCTTTACTTTAATATATGAAGATAAACATGTCTGGAAGACGCAGTAGTAGAGCTGATGAGATAGCACCCCCGCATGACCTTACACACGTAGTCACAGAACTCCAGCGACAAGTCACAGAACAACAACAAGTAATAGATGCCCTAATGAATCAGCGAGGAAACCCTACCGCCCCACCAACGGGCCCCGGCCCGATGGTTCGACAGGAAGCTTACCTGATCCAGTGGCAGAGACTGAAGCCGGAAAATTTCTCTGGTACTGGTGAGCCATGGGATGCCCAGGCCTGGTTCAAGACGGTGGAAAGCATCGTGGAGCTACTGGACTGGCCCGAATGCGAGAAGATTAAGTGTGCATCATTCTGCCTTTCGGGAGATGCTCGGATGTGGTGGGAACGGGTTAAAGCAAAGAGACAAGTAAATCAGATGAGATGGACAGATTTCGAGTACGAGTTTTTCGAAGAATTCTTCCACATGAGGGTAACCAACAAGCATTACGATGAGTTCACTGGGTTCCGACAAGGTGACCTATCAGTCAGCGAAGCCGTGAAGAGATTCAACCGACTCGCACGCCTATGCCCAGAGTTGGTTAGCACGGAAAGAGAAAGGGTCAGACTCATGCTGAAGATGCTCCGACCAGAAATAGCTCTGAATGTGGCCGGCGGAGTTCATAGACCGCAGACCGCAGAGGAGCTGTTCAGTAGTGCCCTGATTACCGAGCATTACCTGAACAACATTAACCAGCAAAAGAAGGCTTTGAGTGAAGGCAGGGGTCAGGCCCAGACAGGAGGTCAGAGGAACCAGAGTACTTGGAAAGGGAACCACACTGGCAAGAGAAAACAATGGGAGGATCCGAAAGGTGGTCCAGCAAACAAGCAGCCCAGAATCCCTCTGTGTGCCACCTGCGGAAAGATACATCCTGGAGTATGCTACCAAGGCACAAATAGATGTTACAACTGTGGACGGGCAGGACATAGAGTCAGGGACTGCCCTATCCAGGTTCAGGCACCTCCTCAGCAGTATGCCCAGCCTAGGAGTGCTCCTCCACAGTTACATCAGATGCAGGCTGCAATCGAAGGAACCCCGATCAGCCAAGGGAGACTAGAAGCCCCACCAGTTATGACAGATGCCAGGGTATTCTCTCTCACTCAAGAAGATGTGGCGAACGCCTCTACAGTTGTCACAGGTCAGATATTTATTTTCTGTCAGCCTGCTACTGCATTATTTGATACTGGGGCAACACATTCGTTTGTTTCTACACACTTTACTGGAAAGATAGACATACCACCACAAGCTCTAGATCGCCAGTTCTTGACCACTCTACCTTCGGGAGAAGTAATGCCCTCCACTCATATGCTGCGAGCCGCAACCATCAGAATCGCAGACAGAGAACTCTACTGTGATCTGATAGTGCTCGACATGCACGATTATGATATTATACTGGGCATGGATTTCTTAAGCAAGTACGGTGCTGCAATCGAGTGCCGTAAGAGAAAAGTAGTCTTCCAGCCGGAGGCGGAACCTATGTTTGAATTTATTGGAGAGCCAAGGAGAAGAGTCAATAAGATTTTATCAGCCCTACAGGTACGCAAGATGTTAGACAGTGGATGCACTGGGTTTCTGGCACACATAGTTGATACGAGCCAAGCCGAGGATCAGAAGCTAGAAGATGTCAGAGTTGTATGCAACTACCCAGAGGTATTCCCAGATGAACTACCAGGGTTAGCCCCAGACAGAGAAGTTGAATTTGAGATCGAATTGATTCCTGGTACTAACCCAATCTCTAAAGCACCTTACCGTATGGCGCCGGCTGAATTGAAGGAACTTCGGGGACAACTACAGGAGTTACTCGACAAGGGACTTATTCGCCCAAGTCGCTCTCCATGGGGAGCTCCAGTGCTGCTGGTGAAGAAGAAGGATGGGTCTATGCGAATGTGCATAGACTACCGAGCGCTAAATAACGTGACGATCAAGAACCGGTACCCTTTACCACGGATTGACGACCTGTTCGACCAATTAAAGGGTGCCACCGTCTTCTCTAAGATCGACCTGAGGTCCGGCTACCATCAAGTAAAAGTGAAATCAGATGATATACCAAAGACGGCCTTCCGGACAAGATACGGGCATTACGAGTTCGTAGTTATGCCCTTCGGAGTGACGAATGCACCTGCTCTGTTCATGGATTTGATGAATCGGGTATTCTCAGCATTCCTCGACAAGTTTGTGATCGTCTTCATCGACGACATACTGATATATTCGAGAACCCCAGAGGAGCACGCAGAACACCTGAATGAGGTATTGCAGATTCTCCGGGAAAAGCAGCTATTTGCAAAGTTCTCCAAATGCGAGTTCTGGCTCGAACAAGTATCATTTTTGGGTCACGTTATATCCAAGCACGGAGTGATGGTAGACCCAATAAAGATTGAAGCAGTGAGTAACTGGAACCGACCAAAGAATGCCAGCGAGATCAGAAGCTTTCTTGGGCTAGCAAGCTACTACCGGAAGTTTGTAGAGAACTTCTCCAGGATTGCAGCCCCTATGACAATCCTCACCAGAAAGAACAAGAAGTATGAATGGACGGACGCCTGCGAGAGGAGTTTCACAGAATTGAAAAGGAGACTGACCAGCGCTCCAATCCTTGCTCTTCCGGACAGTAACGAAGGCTTCGACATGTACAGTGACGCTTCCAAGTTGGGACTCGGAGCTGTACTCATGCAGAATGGCAAAGTCATTGCCTACGCCTCTAGGCAACTCAAAGAACATGAAAGGAATTATCCCACCCACGATTTAGAGCTAGCGGCCGTGGTCTTTGCTCTCAAAACATGGAGGCATTATTTATATGGAGCTCAGTGTAGGATTTATACAGACCACCAGAGTCTAAAATATTTCTTCACACAGAAGGACCTGAACATGAGACAATGCAGATGACTCGAGCTCGTCAAGGATTATGACTGCGAGATCTTCTACCATCCAGGGAAAGCAAACAAGGTGGCTGATGCACTCAGCAGGAAGTCTTGCGCCACCTTGATGTCTCTATCGGTTTTATCTCAGCCCTTAGAAAAAGAGATCATGCGTTACGGGGTTGAAATCATTTCCGGACAGCTTTCGACCATGACGATAGCACCGACGCTGTTCGATGATATACTAGAAAAGCAAGCCCGTGACCCAAGTATTCAGAGGATCAAGCAAGAGGCCTTAGAAGGAAAGGACGACGGGTTTCGTATCTCTGACAGTGGAGTACTCTACCTCAAGGATCGCCTGTGTATTCCCGACGATCCAGAATTACGAAAGAAGATATTTGAGGAAGCTCACGGAACTCCTTATGCGATGCATCCTGGAACCACCAAGATGTACCAAGACCTGAAAAGAAAGTTCTGGTGGTTCGGAATGAAAAGAGATGTGGCTCAGTATGTCAGTACCTGCCTGACCTGTCAGAGGGTCAAAGCAGAACACCAGAGACCTGGAGGAACACTGCAGCCGATCCAGATTCCAGAATGGAAATGGGAAGACATTTCTATGGATTTCATCTCAGGATTGCCCAAGACGACAAACGGTTATGATGCTATATGGGTAATTGTGGACAGATTGACGAAGTCCGCCCACTTCTTAGCAATCAAGATGACCTATTCGACGGAGCAACTGGCTCAGTTATATGCTAGGGAAATTATCAGACTACACGGAATTCCTAAGACTATCATTTCTGACAGAGATGGTCGCTTTATTTCCCATTTCTGGGAATGTGTTCAGAAGGCCCTAGGCACGAAGCTATTGTTCAGTACTGCCTTCCATCCCCAGACGGATGGACAGACCGAAAGAGTAAATCAAGTACTGGAGGATATGTTACGAGCTTGCGCCCTGGATTTCAAGGGTAGCTGGTGTCGATACTTATGTTTGGCAGAATTCGCCTACAACAATAGCTACCAAGCTACTATTGGAATGGCACCCTACGAGGCTCTATACGGGAGGAAATGTAGATCCCCCATATGTTGGTACGAGGGTGGTGAAAAAAAAGAGAATGGGACTCCAGACGGACTTCATCGATGACACCACCCGAGCTATACAGAACATCCGTCAGAGAATTGAAACTGCTCAGAGCCGACAAAAGAGCTATGCGGATATGCGGCGTAGACCGTTAGAATTCGAAGTTGGGGACCTGGTATTCCTCAAGGTGGCCCCTATGAAGGGAGTGATGAGATTCGGAAGGAAGGGTAAGCTGAGTCCGCGCTACGTGGGACCGTACCCGATATTGCAGAGGATTGGCAAGGTAGCTTACAAGCTGGAGCTGCCTCAAGAAATGTCGGCTATTCACAACGTGTTCCATGTCTCTGTGCTCAAGAAATGCATTTCCAGTGCGGACCAAGTGATCGAGCCACAAACAGTGCAAGTTCAAGAGGACCTTAGTATTGAAAGTCGGCCTATCCAGATACTCGACCGAGAAGTCAAGAGACTGAGGAACAAAGAGGTGCCCTTAGTAAAGGTCCTGTGGCAGAATCAACAGTACGAAGAAGCTACCTGGGAACGCGAGGAGGACATGAAGCAGAAGTACCCAGAATTGTTCTAAGTTTCGAGGACGAAACTTTTTAAAAGGTATGAAGGATTGTAACGCCCGTAAAATTTCTAGCAATTTTACAAGAATTTTTGGCTTGATGATAATGGGCTTTATGTGGGCCTTTTCAAAAATAAAAGGAAATAAGCCAAAAAGGGATGTAAGGCCTAGGAATTGAACCCCAAACCTCCAGAGATAGCCAAGCCCTATAGATGCATCCACTAACCAGAAGCCCAATAGCATTTTATCATGAGAGGAATAAGGGGAAATTATGGTTAAGGGTAAGGAAGATCAAGGGACTCATCAAGTGAATAAATAGGGGGAATGAGGGGGCATGAGTGACCAAATTTACTTTCTCCTCTTCTCTTCTTCTTCCTCACCGAACTCTATTTTTCTCCCTCTCCATCCCTTTGGCCGAACCTCACCCAAGCAAGGAGAAGGATAGGTTGGTTCTTCCTTAGGTTTCTTTTCACCCAAAAAGCAAAGCGAAGGAAGTAAGTATCCCTCACCTGCATACGAGTAGCTTCGATTTATGTTTTGTGCAAAGAAATCTCTATGATGCATTCGGCCAACCATGTGTTTTGATGATCCCATGAAGTTTTGCTCCATGTTTTGTATGTTTATGATGTTGTTAGGATGTAAAATGAATTAGGTTAAAAGTTAGCCCTAAAAACCTACATGGACCATTCGGCCACCCATGTGTTTTGATGATCCCATGAAGTTTTGTTCCATGTTTTGTATGTTTATGATGTTGCTAGGATGTAAAATGAATTAGGTTAAAGGTTAGCTCTAAAAACCTACATGGACCATTCGGCCACCCATGGGTTAGATGATCCAATGAAGTTTTAATCCATGTTATGTAGGCATATGATGATGTTAGGATGTAAAATGAATTAGGTTAAAAGATAACCCTAGAAACCCCTATGAACCATTCGGCCACCTCTATATTTTGATGATCCAATGAAGTTTTAATCCATGTTTTAGTATGCATATGATGTTGCTAGTATGCTAATTGAATTAGGTTAAAGGTATAACCCTGAAATCCCCATGAACCAATCGGCCAACCATTGTCCTTTAACATGCTCTAGGTTAGGTGAACATGTGTTTTATGTTTGGGTGAATTCATGTTGACTTGTGATATTAAAATGATGCTAGATGAATATAACATGGTTTAGGTTAGTGTTTACTTTCTCTTGATGTTATGCCTTATGCCATGTCCTACGTGTATGTGATATTTCTGAATATGATGTGATGATGAAATGAAGCACGATATGTTATGAAATGAAGTATGATAGGTTATGAAATGAAGAATGATATGTTCATGAAATGAATGTGATATGATTAGGAAATGAAGTATGCTATGTTTGCAAAATGAAATAAGCTATGTTATCATAAAAGCATATAAGTATTTTACCTTCTGCATGGCTTGTACCAGGACCCTAATAAGGTCCAAAAAGGGATGGGCTCCTAAGATGCCTTAGGACGATGGAGTAAGACTCGGGCCTAGGATAGGCTTCTATGTATGATTGCCCCTAGGTCGACGGACTAAGATCGGGCCTAGTACGGGATGGGCTCCAAGATGCCCTAGGTCGATGGAGTAAGACTCGGGCCTAGGATGGGCTTCTACGCTATGACGATTGCCCTAGGTCGACGGACTAAGATCGGGCCTAGTAACCTAGTAGGCTCGAGATTTGCTACCTCGGGTCTATTTAGGGATGCGCGCTATTATGAAGAAGAAGTGGTACAATGCCGGGCCCAAATATGTTGAGATTTATGTTTACGTACCTATAATATATGTTTTCAAAAAGCATCTTGCATGTGTTTGCATGATTTGATTGTTATGTTCACACGCTATGTTGATATGTCATATATATATGTTGCATGTTATGTTAGATATGTCATGTTTATGCTGCTAAGTTACATGTGATGTATGCTATGTTGATATGTTATATACATATGAACGTTATATGTTATGTTTGATATGTCATGTTTATGTTGCTACGTTACATATGTTGCGTGTTCTGTTGGATTAGACATATATATATGTATGTTATGCTGCTACGTTACGGATGATACATGTTATGTTACTTGTTTTCCTATGCTACCTGTTAAGTTGCTTACGTCATGAACGTTACATGCTATGTTGCTTATATGTTATGAATGTTACATGCCATGATTAATGTCGATGTATGGTTTTTGTGAGTAGGACAGGATCTTACTAAGCCTATGTGCTTATAGTTTATTCTTCCTCGTACTGCAGATAAGGGTAAGGGATGGATAAACTAAAGGGAGCAGCAGGAGGGGCCAAATGTGTGTGGTAGTGGCATGGTGGAGAAGATCCGTTATGTCTATATATATATTTCCCTATGATGATGATGTTTATGGATGTCTTTATTTATGTCCCCTTATGATGAGGATGTTTATGGATTTGAACTAAGCACTGAGTATCTATATAGGTCAAGAAGCATGCTCAATGTTAAGAAGAAGTATTTATATATGTTATGATGCATGCTCTATGTTAAGAAGAAGAAGTATCTATATATGTTATGATGCATGCTCTATGTTAAGAAGAAGAAGTATCTATATATGTTATATTGCATGTTTATGTTTAAAAGAAAACAAAAATGTGTCTAAAGTCTTCCGCTGTAAGTAGTAAGAAGTGTATGTATGTACGGTCGCGTCACGCTTGCCCTCCGGACCCTTGGAGAAAAAGGGCGGGCGTGACAGGGTGGAAGTTTGAATTTGGAAATCTAAACCTACTATATGAAAGACAGTGCAGGTAATTACAACTCTAACCTATAGTGCAAGTAATTAAACATTCAAGTAAATAAACAATGTAGATATTTCAATAAACATCTTAAGTGCAGTAATTAAAGGAATGAAACTGTAAGAGAAATTAAATCAAACACTTAGTGTGCACAATTGAAATTAAGCTAAACAAAGATAACTAAATGCAAGGGGTGAATTGATAAACACTTGACATGCATAAAATTAATCTAAGCTAAAACAATAAGATAAATGATCTAATCAACCCAAGATGTGCCCGAAGTCTGAACAAGTTCCTCATGGCTAAATCCAACAGAGTCTCGATCAAGTCTCTGGAGATAAATCATGGATGTGAAATGATGCAAACTCCATAATCCATGAGCTTGATGGAAGTCCTGAGCTCTCTCGAATCCAATTGAGCTAGAAAAAGTGTCGTTAAAGGCAGAACTCCTCCTCGAATCCACATGAGAAGGTGGTTGAGTAGGGGAGATGGAGAACGCCATTGGAATCCCTCGGTGAAGAGATTCCTCCTAGAATCCACAAGAAGAAAGGGGATGGATGAGGGTGGAGGTGACTGTTAGGGCTCTAGGGAAGAAAAGATGCTCATCTCCTCTATTTTGGACAACTTTTATACATGCTCTAGCCCTTGAACCAGCCCAAAATAGCGAATCACAGCTCCCAACATGAATCGAATAGATTCTGGCATGGCTGTGTCACCTGATGTACCTTGGCCGTGCCAGGCTCTGGTCAATTCTGGCATAACTGTGCCCAAGGGGACAACATGGTCGTGCCAAGCTCGGATTGGTCCGAACACATTCTACTCACATGTGGTAGTAAGGGACATGGTTTAGCCATGTTTAGGGGCATGATTAGGCTCCAAAAATCTTAATTTGCTCTTCAAATACTCTACAAAATAAAGTATACATCAAATTAGTGCTAGGGACATCAATTTAGCAAGTTTTTGCATTAAAGCACTAAAACAATCCATACTCGTAAAATATGATATATGTTTCGAATTAAGCATACAAATGGATTAAAACATTGAGGAATGAATTAAAATAATGTGTCAAAATGTGAGTTATCACTTATCTTGAAGAAAATAAAGATTGCACACATATTCTAAAGCCATACATTAAGGGCCACAGATGATCCTACCTTTGTTAATACTTTTCGTTGAAGCTAAGCATCCTTTCTCTATTATCCTTATCCTTACTTTCCTCTCCCTAAATAATGCTTATAAATTTTTACTAACTACTTAATTAACCTTTATGTAGTGAATGCTGACAAAGTAAATAAATATAGTATAAGTAAACGCATAGCAAATAAATGCAAAGCAAATAAACACAAAGTAAATAAATAAAATATAATTAAATGCAATGTAAGCAAACATAGAGTAAATAAGTAGCAAAAATAAAGAAATGGAACACATTGATTTTGTTGGTTGATGTGCATAAATCATAAATATATTTTCCTAGCTTATTTGGCATACATTCATTATATTTAACATCATTTTATCATCTTTTACATTCATTTCATCATTTAGTTGAGATACTATTGTCATAAGTATTACTTGTAGGAAAATACAGGTAAAGGAGCTTTTAGAGGCCAACACGGCACGGCTAGACCGTGCCAATTGGCATGGCCATGCCCAAGAATGGAGCTGAGGTAGCATGGATGTGCCAAAGAAATAGAGTCTGACATAGTCTGTCCATGCCATTTGGCACGACGGTGTCAGGCCAAAACCATTGCGGCTTTTGCACAGCATGGTTTGTCCATGTCATTTGGCATAGTCGTGCTGTGACACTATGCAGATATAACAACCCTACTTTTTGGCACAAAAAGCTATAAAAGGAGTCCTATGACTCAAGGATTAGGGGAGCTGGGATGGCCAAAGAGTAGGAACATTAAGGAGCCATCAGAGGGTAGATTCTACAAGGGAAGTGCCATCTTCGACATTGACATATCAAGTTCTTTACTGCTTTTCTTATTTGAAGATTTGTCAAATGTCTATTATAAATTATCTATGCTTTAACTTTCAAATTATGGAGTAGAGTTCTGTATCCTAGGATTAGGGAGTAACCCGTGGTTGTTTCTTGTGTTTGTTAAGAACCTTTTCTTTTTAATAAAATAATTTATTCTTGATTTCATTTTAGTATTTATAATTTCCCTGTGAGAATTTCTTGGACAATTTAAGAATTAAGGGATGAATTGAAAGGAGAACCTTGATTTTGGATCTCAAAACTATCTTGGAGAATCGCTTTCAAGTAAATGTTGGAGCACTCTTGCCTTGAGATGGTCCGAGGATACAATGGGTTTTGGTGTTTGGGCAAGGGTTTAAGTTAGGCTTTCCCTTGTATTTAATATGTGCATATGAGTCGTACAGGAATGTTGGATACATAGCTTGATGGCTTCGGGTCCGGTGAAGGATGGTACATCTGAGGGACCATAGACATGGTAGCAAGGATGAGCCGAGGGAACCGTATTTCAAGGCATACATGAAGGATGGCATTGGGAGATGAGTTGGAGGCTCAAATGCATCCGAGGGACAAAAGTCAGACATATGTGAAAAATGGCATTGGGAAATGAGCTGGAGGCTCGAATGCATCCGAGGGATGAGAGCCAAGATGAAGAATGCTTGAAGGCAATAGTCAAGGCTATGAAGAAGCATCAAGTGAGTCGAGTGCTGAGTGAATGTACTTGAGAGGGAAAGTGGTCTAGTCAGATGCCCAAACACTTGTGTTTGAGGTTTTACCCAACTGCCAGTCAATTGGTGGGTGTTTACTAGTCTACTGGTCGAGGGCAGTTGAGTTGGAATC
>JBAMHZ010436339.1:0-10421 GCA_037177395.1 Alpinia galanga | reverse complement strand
ATTTAACCTTGGAGAATCCATTTTTGATGCCAAGTTAATTTACTGCAGGATACGGTGGTTCCTCTGCTATCGGATCAATGGCTGCTGGAGGAGCGGTGGCAGCTGTTGCTGCTTACGGAGCTCATAACCTCCTCTCTGATGGCCGCCACCATCATCATGGTAGTCACCACCACCACCATCCAGGGCACGGCATGATCGGTAGACACCACCATGGCATGTTCATGCACCACCACCACCACCACCACCACGGGCATGGAAAGTTCCATCACTGAAATCACTGAGTTAGTTGGCATGGCTTGTGCCATAGTATATGTGAAATACTACTTGTCTTTGGTCTGCCTTTATATTTTACCACCTATTGTAACTGAATTCTCATTTATGAGAATTTTTTGCATGTAAATTAAAATTTTCCCATATTGCGGATTTTCTAACTGTTTTTTTTTACGCTCAAAATTTAATTTTACCTTTTAATTTCTCAACTTTTTAAACCATAAAAATTAAATTTATGCCCCTATATTTTTTTAAAACTTTATTTTCTTATAGTTAAGTTTCGCTTTCCTCGTAGATCAAGGAGCAATGATATATATTTTATCCTCCTATTGTATTAGCCCTTATTTGAATTTGAAATGATTTTTTATAATTTATTTTTCTTATATTAACTGTTATTCCAACAATAGTAATAAAAAACATTAAAATTTAAATCTTAAATAAGATAAATATGATTTCGTGTTCATAAATTGTGTTCTATATTTATTCCATAGACGAAACTCCATAATAAATTAATCGGGTCAAATTTCAACACTCTTAATCTGCAAACGCAAAAATAAATATTTCATTTAATAAATATCAAAATAAGCAGTTTGTCAACAAACATAAGCATTTAAATTGCAAGAAGAAGGTCACAAATACTTCTTCATCTGTTCACTAGTAAAACAAAAAATGAAAAAATAGCCACTTTCTATAATGTGGATTCACGGTTACCTATCATTCTCTAATCCATCTTCATTCAGAAATTCACTTATTTGTTTTTTTTTTTTAATTTTATTTTATTACAATAGCAAATTACTTGCCCAATTTATTCTTTCTTTTCTTATTTAAGTTGAAGGACAAAATATATTTAAATAATTATATATATTAATATTTTATGAAGCTCTAATTGTCATTAAAGATACAACGGTATAGATGGTCGAGATGAAAAGTGGAGTTGAGGTGGACGGTCAGGAGCCATGTGTTTATTTACGGATATAAATTATCAAATGGGTGGCTCCCGTCCGCAGCAGCTTCGCTTGTCATCGCAGTCGCAGATCGGGAAACGCTCCTCCGGCGATCGCCGACGATCTCCGCTTCGTTTACCCCCGTGAGGAATGTTTGTTTACTTTCGTTTCTTTTTTTTTCTCTAGCTAGGGTTTCCTCCCGATTCGCGGTCTGCTTTTCACTTTGTCCGGTTTCTCTTCGGCTTCTCGTTGGCCTTTTATCAGAAATAAATTGTTCTTGGAGTAGGAAGAGAACTAATAAGTGATGGTTGTGGAAAGAAAGGGAAGGGGAGTGTTAGGAGGAGCTGATGAGGAAAGAGAGGACGCCACTTTTATTTTATTTTATTTTTTCGTTTTTTTTTTCATTTCAAGCTTGGATTTTATCTTTCAGTGAAATTAATGATGCATCGAGGGAATTGGTAAACGGGAAACATCGCAGAAGAGGTCATTTTAATCGATTGTTGTTGTTATTATTGCTATTGATGTTATTATCTTTGGTGATTGTCATTCTCGATTGGCCATTTTTCTTCTAATTATGCCAATTTTATATGTTTTTTTTATATATTGTAAATGAAGTTGCTTCCGTTGGTTGTACTGGATAGCAGGTTCATGGCCATGGAGTGCTCGAACTTTATAAGGTAAAATTTTCTTTTTACCGTCTCGAGTAAGATATTACAGTTGATTTCCTAATACGCTGCAATTCTTCGAGTAACATTATAGGTTCTCAGTGCACCGTATAATGGGAATGTGTAATATGAATGAATGATTCATCTTTAGTGGTAGAGTTGGGAAATTTTTCTCAAGTGGATACAGACTATGAAGAGACATACTATAAATGTTTTTAAAAAAGGTTAAAACACTTGATCTTGTTAATCTATTATGAAAGTATATATAGATAATTGATTTTTTTATAATCATCATTTCTTACAACCAAATACCAAATATATAAAATATATATTGGGTGCAAGTTCTGTTTCTTGCTATTTTCTCTATGTGTACTGATGAATTTCTTAAGTTTGTGTGATCAATTGGCCTTGACTGTCATTGTGTTTTGCCACTATCCATCTATCTAAACCTTTTCACTTTCCTGTATACTAGTGCATAGTTTGCTAGCAAGCCTATTTATTTTAAAAGCTTTCACATTTACCTTATTGGCTCTATTTTTTTTAGAATTCTGATTGATTTTATTGTTGAAAGACTATCCAGGAGGACAAGAACACTAATCTTGAACATTGCTTTTGACTGGCATGTATATTTGTTGCACTAAAGGAATTTGGACCTGCCAAAAAATTGCAAATATCATGGTATTGAGCAATCAGGTAGATTATGGATGTGGCACAGGAGGCTGGCATACCCATGCAATTCTTATAAAAGCTCTCAAGAATTCCCTAGATATTTTTGCATGATACACCCCTATCAATCATTCCTCTATGGACGTAAATCTTCAAAAACCTTTGCTATGCTCACAAGTGTGGGTGAAGGATCATCCTTATTGTCAGAGGAGGAAAACACAAATGGTGCTAATGAGACTGTACCGGATGATACATCTGACGTGGGCTCAACAACAAAGTTGACATCTGATGAGGTGATAATCATCTTATTAACTCTGGCTTCAAGATGCATATTGATTGTTTTCATTGGCATTCTAGGTTTAAGATTCAAAACTTATTCTTGTTGCATGAATATATGCACATTTGGGATTTGTAAATGAAACTTCACTGTTCTTAATTCTTGAGATATATTGTTAATATTATAATTTTTTGCCCAGACTAGATTTTAGTTTTAGCTGCACCGCTGCTTGAATTTCCATCATAGACCAATTTCTTCTCCTAGAGTAGTTACGTATTCATTTTTCTTGCTGAAATTCATGCAACATCATCATGCTTGGCATTGCTGATCTTGTTCTTTGAACAACAAATTTGTGCATTCCATACAAATTCTGCTTCTTAGTGGAGTTTTGTATTACTTTTAGTGAATTCATGCAACTATTATTTTTCTGATATATTATGCTTCGCTGAGCACTGCATGGTTAAGTCACTATGATTTATTGTATTTTGATTGACAGTTGAAAGCACTGCTACTTGACACTGAAAGAAAAAAGCTTTTGCTGAAACTCAGTGAAGCTAATCAGTACAACAGAGTCCTCAAAAGACAGGTCTAGATCAATTGCTCATACTTTTTTTCTTCTTTTTTGTACAATCATCTACTTTTTGAAGTGTAGAAATTTGTGTATATTTATATTTTCCTCAGTTGGCTTCATCCTTACACAATTATGCAGAATGTGAAGTATCTAGTCATGGTCGATATTGAGTTATTGACTTAGTGGATAACTGAACTATGGATGCCATCCATGAAATCAATCTAAGATTTATTGCTACCAGTTGTTAAGGAGAAGTGCTGACAATTTAGTTAGTTTCAGACTATGGATTTAGTTCATGAAATGAATTCAAGGCTTATTGCAATCATTTGTTAAGGAGAGGTAATTAGTTCCACATTTCATGATTGAAAGCTTCTAAGGACACTTTTTTTTTTGGCCTCATTGTGGTTTCTGAATCATGTTCAGTTATTTACAAACTTGACTCTATCTATTAAATCCTTTCAGCCCTAATGTTTATTTGCTATAAGAACATCATCAACAATAATAGCTTGGTCCATTATTTGTTTTGGTATTGAGGATTTTATTGCTTTTGGATATTATTCTACATTATCAATCTTCCATGTAGTATTAGGAAAAAATGAAGAAAGAACTATACACCATGTAACTTTGTCTCTTTGATTAATTTCAACATAGTGGTTCATTTGTCAACTTGGTGAATTATAGTTGTAGGTTATTTAACCGGCATTATCTTTTTACTCTACAATAGTTAACACAACTCCTTCAGGAGTTAGATAATTTGGCTTTAAGGCAGATTGAAAACCTGAATAATTTCAAGGATTCATCCTATTATGTGCTAGAAAAAAGTGGAATGTCACTTTATTTAAGTTAGCTATGCACTGTACAATTGTCTATTTGTAGGAGGTATATTTAGACCTTGTTTACCTGGAGGGGGGTGTGTCTTCGAATGTTGCTTGGTTTTGGACCAGCTAGCACATGCCCATGTTCTGTTATGTCAATATGATTACCTATCTCTAATACCAGGAATGCAAAGAAAATCCCTGGTTAGCATAATTCTAAGTTTGTATCTGTTGATGCATGAAAAAAATTCTTTTAACATAATGGTTCTTTGCAGATCTTTTTCTTGGAATATTGTGGCATATGCTTTTAGATATCTTGAGGCATTTTAAATCATATTTGTTAGAACCATACAATCCCATCTTACAACAAAAGAAAATTAAAATTTAAACTAACATGTTATCATATATGAATCAGAACTGTGAAAATTTGATTCCATTTAATTAAAGATGTTATTTAACTTATTTGTATGATTCTGGAAAAGAGAACCCCAATTTCCAACTCTTTTTTAAATTGATTCCTGTGATTCAGATACAATATGCTTGGTGCTTTCATGGTTTACCAAACAATTCACAGTATGAACCAAAAGTTGACAACCTTTTTGTCGTTATTTCTCCAGGGTCAAGAACTCAAGATATATTTATAGTTGTATTTATGTGTTTATTTATTACTTTGTGATTTTGATGAACGATCTTGAATCTTGATTGCTCTTAGTTTGAATAGTTTTGTTTTCTCCACAGTTGATTACTCGATTGATTTCATGTACCTTTCTTGATTTGTTATATTTTATAGTTTAATAATAGTCATTTTCACAATTGGGTCAGATTCTAAAGTGGCCAATCAATAATTTAACGCTGTACTCCTTGTTCACTGACAATATATTTTCTATGTTCTCATGACTTCTATTAGAAGCTAGATAACTGGCATCCTTTTGCAATTGGTGTTGCAGTTGCTTGTAGAAGAGGATGCCTTAGCCAAATACAAAAATGAGCTTGCAGTTCTGGAAGTTGAGCTTCAGGTTAGTTTTAATCTTTTTTATTTCTTTTCTTCAAATAATTAAACAGCTAAAATAACTTGGTAAAGATCTGTAAATGTGATATTAGCTTGCTGAAGAACAAGATAAAAAAGTGTGTAACCTATTAAAAAGTTGAATTGATTTGGCTATATGACCAGTGTATCCACTGTCTTGGGCTACAAATCTACACCTTCTGTGTCTAAACGATTCACATATGAATGCATCTGTGTTTACTCATGTTAGAATGTTTTGTGATCTAAATTCTCTCCTGGTCAGGCTTTGGTTGGCCTAGCAGAAGAGATAGCTAACAGTGGTATCCCACTTGACTCGAGGAAGATCAATGGAAAGTATATCCAATCCCACCTCCTTGCCAGATTGGAAGGTTGTCTCATATTGTATGCACATGGACTTCTATTCTAATTCTATTTAGTATTTGGTTGGTACTTGGACTTTCAAAATCTTCTTGGATCATAATTGAGTTTTCAAGATTATTAGCAAAACTCGGTCACTTTCTAATGGAGTTTCATTTATCTCAAACCTTAACATTCAGGCATAGTAATATTTTGTTTTAGCATCATATTAATTGTATAAATTCGATTGACAAAGAAAGAAAAACATAACCAAGCAGAAGAGGGAAAAAAATGAAAGAAACCATGTGTAAGAGGAAAGTTGATTGTGCATTATCATGACAACTCCTGTTCATCCTATACATATCTGTTCCCGCTATGGATACCTTTTCTAGGAGCAAGTCTATATGCTTTATTTCATAATTTCCATCAGATGGATCTAACAATTACTACTGCAATGAGAAAATTTTATAGATGGGTATCTTTTAGATGCTCGGGCATACTTAGAAGTTCCACGAATATGTGCAATTATGGTGTTATAATGCAATGGCTCTTTAGGATCTCAAGTTCATGAGTAACCAGATCAAGTTATTTGGATATTTGAATCTACCATTTCTACTGCATTCAATAATTTGGTGTTTGAGACTTCAGATTTCTAGTGAAGCAAACAATTGACGATTGCCACTAGTGGTAATACGAAACACTTCAGTCTACTTACGATGCAATTCCTTTTGAAAACTCAAAAGATCTATCAATCAATGTGTCATGTTGACTTGGAATTGACTGCTATTTCTTATTTCAATTCCTTTTCTTTTATAAAATTCCAATATAATTTTTCAGTTATCTCTTATGTTTTTCACAAATAGTGGTACATGAAAAAGTAATGGAGCAGATAAAGGATGTTGACTCTCTGAAATTTGAGGAGGTTGAGTTGTACTGGGTTGGCATGGCTGAGGTAAACCCCTATCAACAACAGGTTAACATGCCTAGTTTTATGTATACCATCATTTCAGCGATTTGATTAGTTCTAGGGAATGTTTAGTGAAATAATGTACTGAAGCATTTAAACACTAATGGAGATCAACAAAAGATTTGCTTTTCAAACATACTTTTGAATCAAATATCCCATAGTTACAAAGTTTGTAAACTCCCTCGTTCATGATTTTGTCACTCGATACAATTTTTTGGGTCGTAAAGAAGCTTATTGTTAAGACACATTAAACTATCTGCTTCTAGTTCCAGTTTTTTTTCCCCGATTTAATCATGTCATTATAGGCACATCTAGTTACCAACTAGTAAGGATGAAAGTTTATACACCATTATCACTTTTTGTTTCCAGAGCGTCCAAGTTATGGGTTCATTCGATGGTTGGACTGAAGGTGAGGAGATGTCACCCGAGTACAGTGGTGATTATGCCAGATTTTCTGCTACCTTGAAACTTAGACCTGGCCGGTATATGATTCCATCTTTCCCTTAGAACAAATTTTCTCAGGCATGATGATAATCTACACACACACTTTTTTGTTTTTTGTTTTTTTGGACTTTAGGTACGAGATCAAGTTCTTGATAGATGGAGAGTGGCAACTATCTCCTAAACTCCCAATTGTGGGGGAGGGAGTGATGAAAAATAACTTGCTGGTTGTGGAGAATGTCAATTGAGCTTACAACAAAATCCAGCTGGTTTGTTTAAAATCCTTATCTTTTCTCTCCACGAATGATTATTATAATAATTGCAGATGAAATGTTTGGTTTGTATACTAGCTCTTGTGATATATGTTTGAACCGAGTTTCTAGCTCACATTCTTCCTTGCTCTTGGTCAGTTTTATGCAGTTTCACATGCCACTGCTTCTCTTTAGGAAGTCATATGTTTCACTGAACCTTTGTTAACAAATGCTGCAAAAGTTAATGGAGTTTGTATTAACTACTGCATCTTTTTATCTGCAACTTAGCTAAGTAAATACAAATGCAGCAGTTTCAAATTCCAACATTGTTGTTGCATTATAGTAACAACATGAAGTCATTTCCTTCTACCATTTATGATCCAACGTGGCATTTGATAACCCAAATCAACAACATGACAACATCCTCATGCAGCAGCATAAGATCTACCTAACTATAGTGCATATGAAACCCAGATTGCCTATTTTGATAGCCTAGTTTAAGTACAGATCATCTCATTTTACTAGTACATATATTACACATTGAGGAAGATCCACAATCTCATGTGCATTCATATCCTGTGAAGATCAAGTGCTCTTAGAACCTTCGACGCTAACCCATTCAAGCTGGAGTTCAATTTCGCCACACTCAACATTTCGAAGTCGAAGGACAATGTCTTGGTACACCTTACCATCTGACCAATATATATGACTCTCCTCGGCCAGGCAGTTGTTCCTGCATGGCACTAGTGTCTTTATAACATGACCATTTGGAACATTTTTTAGGTTCATCCTAACAGCTTCCACAAGTGGGCCTACATCGAACTCAGCTTCGCCCATGGGATCATCCCGACTGAAGGTATCCTTGTCATAAACTTCCTGCATTTGTGACCATAAATCAGGGAAAGATGACAAAATATCCATGACTACCATCTAGTTTTTGATGTCTACTTCAATTATTAAACCAAAGATAAATCAGGGAAAGATGACATCCACCCCTTACTAGGAATGGAACAAGATAATAGAAAGATTTCCTACACTTAATGGAGTATTTTGTTAGTTTTACTAGGCCCTTTTCAACTCGGAGTTGGAATGCCAGAGAACAATAACTTAAACTCCTTCCACCCGCAAAATAAAATAATCAGTCATTCTAATGTTTATATGGAGTTTAGATAGGGTTGTGAGCATGATTCCAACTACATTTAAAAACATCATTTACCCCTAATGATACAGAAATTGATAAATTGCAATGAGTTTCGAAGAAACATACGAGTCTCACTGGAGCAGAAGGGTCTCCCACAGAAAGAGTCAAATCCTCGTTCCAAACAGGATTAATATTACGTTTTATCACCCGAGTCTTCAGTTTCTGCAATTGTCATAAAACAACATTGTAAGAATAATCAGCTGAGTATCCACTAATGAATATGTATGCATCTATAGTATATATAAGCTATGGATCCATCAGGAACATCAGTGTCCCAAATAACAACCATGAAGTAGAAGCAGAATGTGATATCTGTTGGCTAAAACTCATTCATACCAAAATTGATCAATTAGTCAACAAAGCTGATGAAGGTTATGCCATAGTTTTCAAGTCATGGCAGGGAGAGTGCACCTTGTTAGCTATATTCATAACCTTGCAAAGTTCTATAGCCATAGGATTCATTGTCGAGCTTCTAGTCACTCTCTTAGTACACTAACCGAGCAGAACTTTTTCACCATCAGGTGAGAATTTCGGCAATACACCAAATGAAGCAGCATCAACAAACCTTTCTAGGATCAATACATACTAGCTATAGATGCTTACAGAAACCCAAGTGCAATCTCAAACTTGTTAGCAAGTTATAGCACATAATGCTTACATGTTGCACAAGCGAGAGTCCTAGAGAACCCAAACAAGAAAAAGATAAAAATCAATGAAGAAGATAAGATCGAGAAAGAGAAAAAAATACAACTTTTATTATGTTTTAAAGACCAAGGATCTGGGATTTACACACATATCATTACTCCATAATTATTGGGTTCCTAAATTTCCAGGTCCTATGTCATATACAGTAAGACTGATACGAAGTGCATTATCTACAATGAATCAATCAAGCTGCAAACTTCACCGAAATTCACGGAATGAAGTCAAAAACCTACTAGATGGAAAATAAAATTGTAGAAACTTTATTCCAACAGCCAAATGTTGTCACACTAGAACAGGGCGAATGATCCAGGAAACAGGAAGCAGATGGAGCTTGAAGAAAGCACAGGAGATTTGGGCCATCTACCTTGTAAAACCTGCAAAGTAGATCACTAGATCCCACGTTGATACAAGACCGAGTTGACTATGCCCTAGATCTAGAACGGCAAGGACACACCTTTCAGCTCCCAAACTTCCCAATTTCTAAAACAGAAATGGTGAAAAACCCTTACACGAGGAACTGTCTTCAGGAACCTTAAGAAGAAGCAGAAGAAGACGAACCTGTTTGCCCATCTTGAGGATGACGTAGGGGTCGCTGCTCCGTAGGTCGCGGATGGCGAGGTTGACGCCTCGATTAATCCGCACTATGAGTAGGCCGAGCATTTGGCCGGCTCCGGTCGCACTGGGAGCTGCTCCGGTGACTCAGATGGATACCGCCGGCCGTGGAATCTTCGAGTGGGAGTGCTGGGAGATGCAAGAAGAGAACCAGCAACGAAATGAGGCCGGCACGGTCTCTCTCGTTATTTAATGAGATCATTTTAATATTAAGGCCCCTCTTTTTTCTAAAATATAAATACTATGTATTTTTTATGCAGGATATCAAAATCCTATATTTGAATATCAAAATAAATATTATTTCCAAAATGATATGAACTCAAATTACAGTCCAACAATAAATAAAATTTAAAAAAAAAATCATAAATTCAAATCATTGTCCCCTTTAATTCTATTAATTGCTTTAATTTTTTTTTTTATAATTATTACAGGAAAAAGAAAATAAGACGTAAAAGCTTTAATCAATGTGGGCCCAGATTCCTTCGCTCGGCACGTGTCCGTTCACAACGAACACCATGTAGAAACCCGGCGGCGCCAACACCGCCGACGCCGGCGCAACCGCCTCCACCCGCCGACCACTGTCGCCGCCTTCCTTCTCGGCCGTCTCCAGGAAGAGAGCCCTCTGGTTCATCGAGAACGAGTGCGTCG
Source organism: Alpinia galanga (assembly GCA_037177395.1). Taxonomy (NCBI): domain Eukaryota; kingdom Viridiplantae; phylum Streptophyta; class Magnoliopsida; order Zingiberales; family Zingiberaceae; genus Alpinia; species Alpinia galanga. The sequence goes on along the minus strand of JBAMHZ010436339.1, from coordinate 25 downwards.
TGAACGCCGGCGCGACCATCGTCAC
>JBAMHZ010436329.1:0-10422 GCA_037177395.1 Alpinia galanga | reverse complement strand
GGTTTGACCACTTGTTCCCCATGTGCTGATTATTACTTAAATATGATCATTCATACGGCGTATGAAATTCAGGGCATAATAAGATATCCATGTCATATTTGAGGTTCCTGCTTAGATGTTCTGGAAGAGCAATATCCATTCAGGCCATTACGATACTATAACTTTTACTAACCGCATGATAAATACTTCTTGGGCAAACTCTCGCTGCATATCTGCATTTATGTGCTCAGACTTTAGTACTTTAATTGCCACATCCTGGCTATGATGTGTTCCACGATAACTGGAAATGAATAATAATATTAATTGGCATGAAAACATAATAAACAACATAAATGAACGATAATATTAATTGGCAAGAGAACATAATAATCCTAGCTATGTTGGTCATCTAGTGAAACTTACAGATCCCCATATGATCCAGATGCTACTTTATTTCCAAACTTGAGGAGCTGAAAATCAATTTCCCACACATCAATTCCATCTGTTGGTATCTGAACATGGTCTGGCAGAGAGTTGCCTTCAGTTTGTGAGTTGCCTTCTGGTCGTGGATTCTGAATTTGAGGAGACCGTGACTGAGACTTTGCCCAAGTTTGTCTCTGAATAAGAAGAGTTAAATAAGCTTAAGTATCACAATTTTATAACAAGATATGTAGTACAAGAAGATTTCATAGGTAATTAATGCATGGGTTGATATATATCAAAGTAAACAGCACAAGCTACAGTAAATTGAATAACATATAGAAAAAAAGTAACCATTATATCACATTTTCAAATACCACCAACCTTGGTTTCAGTTCCAAATGAAACTAGTGAAGGGTTGAATTAGGCCGTAAGGACCAATATAAAATTATGTAAAAAATAGCAAAGACAATATAAGATTATGTCAAGTATCACATAAACATAGATCTCAACAGTTGCATTTGCTGTACAAATCATCACTCTGAATGGCCTAGGTATTACAAAACGTATTGTAATTTTTAGCGAGAAACTAGACCCTCATAAAAGTTGGTTTTAATTTTATTGAATAAGCCTTTTCTTAGACAACTTAATTTTATTTCAATTCTGTAAAAGATGTTAGACCATGACAAATACACAATTAAACGTAGAAGAGGAAAATCAAAAAAGACTTGATTGGCAACAATAATATAAGAAAAAATTTATTTAAATATAAACAATGATATGGTGGAAGATAGAGCCCAATAATGTAGAAGGATTCACTTGGTTGTTGTTGTTGTTGTTGTCTGTAAAAGATGTTAAGATCTCATCATGTATTTGATTATTTTCAATTTAATAAAAAAAAAATTTGTGCTTGTTGAGACAAATTTTTAGCACCGCAATTTGTTCATGGTCAAGTGGTATCAAAGCTAAATTCTTAATTCAGCGTCATCTTTCATCTATGATTCATTCACCACCTCTTCTACTCCACACTGTTGTTTCTCTGGCATCACAAAGCCAGCAATCCCAACTTCACCACCGACCAACCCAAGGTCATTATTCCCTCTTGCAAACCCGGAATCAAGAAAGCTCCTTATGTGTGTGAAAAAAATTGCATCAGATCTAACCCGAAACAATCACTGCCAACTTGGCAGGATGTATGTTGGAGCCATCACCTCCACTGCTTTCATACTCTCCAGCCCACCTCCTTTTTGCAATCCAGCACAGGCCTTCTACATTTTGAGCTCTTATCACCATCGTGGAAGGGTTATGGCGACTCCACAATTGCTTATGCACGAGCTCCACTCTAATTTGCTGCTACCAGAGTACCACTATTCCACATGTGGAGGTTGTTGTTGTCTTCTTTAGTTTAACACGCCCCCTCTAGCAAGACCAAACACTGATTATCTAATCCTCCTTGATTGCAAGGACAACCAAGGAGATGTATCCAAGCTTCTAGAGCCACCTCATCAACCTTTTGCCCAGGTTTCCCTTTCCCTCACTCGTCTCCATCGATCAATCTACTACTTCCTGTTCAAAATCTGGCAAGGAAGTCACTATCCTTCCTCCTGCGTGAAGGAAAGGATTCCACTACTTCTGTTTGTGAGGAAGTTGGGCCTCATAGCAGAGAATCATCTCTTGAAACAATCTCTATACACTTCAATAATTTCCATTGTTCAATGAATTCTCTTATGTTTCGTACAATGCATTTATGCCCTACTTATTGCACATATAAATAGCTGTTTAGTCTTAAGCTAAAATATAGAAGAGAGAGTATACAAAAGAAAAGAGTAGCTAGAATAAACTTAGTGGAAAAACAAGAACAAATACTGGAAGAAGTGATCAAGTTTGGCATTTAAGAAAGAAATAAGAGGAAATATCAGCAATCATCATATGCAATTATATCAGTTATGAACTCATAGGTAACTAAAAGTTCATGTTAATGAACTAATTTGATGATTCACAGAATAAAAGAGTTCTTGTGGAGAAAGGAAATAAAGAAGGGATGTTACCCCCATCTTGTAAATTTCCTTCTGTAATAAATCCCTCAGTCCTTTGGTTTCCTGTGTAATGAACAGTAAGCAAGTATTAGTAAAACAGAAACCAACACCTAGCAGCTACCTAGTGAGTACCCACACAAGAGACAGCATCATGATCCAGCTACAAGGAAACAAGTTCCAAATAAAACAGTCGTATGAGAAACATGAATCACATCCAAGTTCCAAATAAATGAATGCAAAATGAATAAAACTTCTAATCAATGCAGTAAAGATTGGGAAGAGACATCTTATCAAGTTAATAAAAATACTTTGAAAGTTACTATTAATGTCCTTGGCTCAGAATTCATCTTAACCAAAATGAAGGCTTGCTTCCATATTGTCAAAAAGAATATTATTAGTGAAATGTAAAAATAAAACTAGTCATATATATTGGAGGAAAGATTACAAAGGTCCAGAAAATAAAGGTTTTTCCAATACTGCTGGATGATTATTTATAAAAAATAATAATAATGAATAGAATAAATCTATTTCTATGCAGGTACAGCAATCTAAAAGTTATAAACAGTTTATTTTATGGTGATTAAATGTCAAAGAGATGATCAGGGTAGTTAACAAGAATTCCAATAAAAGCTACAGGAATTATTACCTCATAAGGCCAACCCTGAACAACGAACACATCCAATGAGTAACCATCATTTGTTGAGAATGCATGTGCTTCTTGAATATTAAGGCCAAGCTCACCAAGCAATGAAGTCAGCTGAAATACCAAAAATACATCAATTGACAAAAGTATACTTAAAAATGCAAGCTATATTTGTACTAGATTTCATGATTCCATCATCCTCCAATATAACTTAAAATGGAATATTAACAAGTCCATCTTTACTGAAACTGCAAATAGATAAGTGAAAAATCATTGAAATACAGCAATTAAAGCACTGAGCTAGGATTCCATTCCTCATATACTGCATATTACAAAGTTCAGTTTTAGAAATAGTTATTAAGGAAATTATGATTTACATTATTCCCCTCATGCATCGTAAAAATGAGTACAATTTAACAAGAACTTTGGAAAAGGATGTCAACCCCACCAATCACAGCTTGTACACCCTTGGTAAGTTAGTATAAACTAATTCATATTAAATAAGGCTGCCAAACATGTACAATCCTTGTGCAAAATTTAGCAAGTATTTTCAGTAAATGACGGTGACCCAAAAGAAAAAGAAAACTTGGTTCTTGTATTTCAAAAATGATGCATCCTCCAAATATATGAATGGGTAAACAGAATGAGCTGACATGATACAAAACCAATTGACGGGAAAAAGCCTACTGACAACCTAAGACCTTTGGTTCAAGAGTATGAAGAGTTAATCAAGCATGTATTTCATAAATTAATGTCATAAGTGACAGCAACAAATAAAATATATTGGCATCTCAGAGAAGGAGCATCCTTCATATGTTCAAATTTGATGTTTAGTACCAAACTCAAAAGCTTTGGTTTGTCATTAGTTGAAAAGGTGATCTCGTGCATTGGCCTGCAACCAAACAAATCTATAGTTCAGTAGAAGAAACATAAGTTGAATGACGACAAGGGCAAAAACATTTGAAGGGAGATTATAGTGCACATACCAAATCGTTAATTTCTAACTGCATATTGATATTACTATTAAAAATGAAACGTTTCCTTTGATAGAACACATCAAAATGAGAGGTTTATTACTGAATATTCTAGCATCTGAAAAGTTTCTATCAGGAAAAAGGATATAAGAAATCTATAGATCTAATTTATCTTATTCCAGAGACATAAATAGACTTTCCAGTTGCTATGCCTGCCCTAGTTTTTCCTGATTCAAGGATCTTGCCTTTGCAAACAAAATCTGGCAAGATCACCTCCTCTGAGATTCCTATCCAAGGTATCATAGATCTTAGGCTCCATTCCAAATTCTGAGATAAATATGAAAGGAATTGAAGGCTGTCTTTTTAATCTAACAAACTTCCATCAGTTACAAATCAAAGGTTTAACTTTGATTACTTCTATATATGCATCCCACACTCTTTCTGATCAAATCTTAAAAAGAGAAAGAAAATAAATGGGTAATGACTTGGCATTTCATCATTAGTTTGTTTTTTCATATATCTGGAAGTTTTATCATGAAAAGAATTTTTTTTGCTGCTTGCTGATTCGGTGGAACTAACTTAATCTATCGGCATTATGTTTCTCAAGTTTTTTCTTGATTGAATCAATCAATTAGGTTATATATCCAAGTATTCCAAAACATGAAGACCAAATCAAGTATTTTTTATAAGTATGACATTTCTTTCAATTTTTTAAACAATTTGTATGCAAGAGTTTCCAAAAAGCTAACAAGGTTTATTATCTATATTTCTTGCCAAACAATGTTATCAAGAAAGAAATAATTTTGGACGCATTAGTAAGTATGATGTGATCACCATTTTTTCTTTTTGAAATATTATCTAATCATTGAGAAAAAGATCCTGATTAATGATAAGCAATCAACAATCTCAACCATGAGAGATAAAAAAAAAATGAAATCACTTAAAGTTTCATGAGCGGCAGTTATATGACAAAAATATGACCAACATGAAATATTACACATATAACAAAAATGGAATGTAATTGTCTTTAAATTGATGGTAAGTTTAAGATCAGATGATACATTTAGATTTGTTAAAGTAGATTGGCTAACCACTTCTCCAAAAGCTCAAGTTGTTAGAAAAGGGACCAATTATATATATTTATATCCTTAATACTGCCCCTATGGGTATACTTCACTTGATTGACCCAAACCATAGATAACATATTTCTTTTTGACATAGGCAGGAATTGAACTCTGATCTCTTGATTTGACATGATGCTACAGTTTGTTGGCCAATCACTTCTCCTAAAAGCAAGAGTTGTTAGGAAAGGGACTAATGTTACATTTATATCCTTAATAGAAACTAATTGATTGCACTTCAAAATGAACATTAAAATCATATGAATACAGCAAGGGGCATTACAGAAAAATGTTATTAAAAAATAAGTACATCAGGGTTTCTGTCTATAGAGAAGTCAAATACAATGCAACTGGAATCACAGTTATTTTAAAATCTATTGAAATGTTGATGAGAAGTATAATTGTCAATTGTCATATATATCCTAAAGAACTTTTAGCATGTTTGTTTTGTTTATTTTACAGAAAAAATGGAATCATGAGATAGAATTAGCAAAATTACAGGATTAGCATAAAACCTGGGCAAGTGTGCAGAGTTTGCATCACTATCACCATCTTGAACATCTTGCCTGCTGGCTTCAAGAACAAGAGCCCCGAGATTAGGAGAAGAACCAAAGGCAGGAGGAGGATGAATGCTGAGGGAAATATGGGTGTGAAAAATCATTATTAGCAAACCATTTGGAACAAGAAAGAGAAAAATACAGCATATCCAATAAAAATTAGAAGACAAGTTAACTTGCATAGAGAACATTCCATCTGCTGGAAAGCTTTCAAAATAAAGAAATATACCTATGCTTGAAGTAATTGGAAGTCGATTGCCCCTCTCCTATTATAGCTTGGTTTCTATCAGGACGAGAAGAAACCTAGAAAAGAATTCAATCAATCTAAACAAATGAATTGACTAAGAACAAACAAACAAAAACGAATACTCAACAACATAGAACATATGAAGAGATCTGTCACAAAGTAGAAGCTTGGAAAAGCAATGTACATTTACAAGAACTCAAAATTCATTAAGTTCATTTTGCGATCAAGATTAAAAATTATTTCATCTTAATAAATAATTTTATGTAATATTGTTAAAGCCATGTGACAGAGTTCTGCATAAATATGGTAAAAGTAACTTCATAATACCAAAGTGAATCATATTTCCTAATGATGCATTTGAATCATGCACAAAACAACTGCACAATGTTTCTGACAAAATTTGTTTAATCAACACAGTTAAAATCTTTGGCTCCACATGATTGTCATTTCCTTGGTAATTAAATTACAAAAACATAACCACAAGCAAAACTACAAAGTTTTTTTAACAAAAATAATTTGTAATTTCATTCAGATATCAGTGATATATATTTTTGATATTTAAAATAATTTTTTTTAAAGATATTTGATGCTCATGCATGGAGACCATAAAAGCATGCTTCAAAATTTGGAACCATGTTAGGTATCCAGAAGATGGTAAAGTCAAATCTTCAAATAAATAGTTCCCATCAAAACTCATCAAGGTGACACTGACACCTATAACAACTAAATATAAAAAATGTAAAACGTGGCAGTAAGAAACTGTTTGTTAAAATTCCCTAAAAGAATTACAGCTATTTAGTAAATGTCCTATAATATGTAGCTATGTACAGTGAAATAGTCACTAATCTGCAACAAGTTTTTTACTGATCCTAAATTTAACGAAGTTACCCCATGCCATTACGTCAACAATTTCAAATGTAGAATGAGGCTTAATGACTAATTGACAAAAAAAAACTATTATATCCAGCATCACGTTGCTCAAACTGCATAGGAAGGATATCCATTTACTTCAACTCTTCCCACATGCATAGGAAGTAAATCTGTCTTTGATAGGTAGGATCATAGAAAGGGATATTTCTGATGTCTGGAATGGACCACCATAGACTGTTCCTATAATAAATATTAAAAGTGAAATCTGACATAAAGAGTTTGATGTTGAATTGTTTACCTGAACCAAGCGCACGGCAAAGACAGGCCTATTTGCAGGTTCTTCAGCCAGTTCCAGCAACTTTTTATGAGTCAAGACATCTTCTGCTCTCTCCGCGTTAACATCCAAGGCATAACTAAGACGAGGGAAAGAAAAAACTACAGGATCAGGGTGGATTCAATGGCAAAACGCTTTACCGAAACCAACTAAGTGCAGTAATAGCTTCAACTCCTAGAAATTTACATTGTAGATCTGCGCCAACAATAATCAACAACAAAAGCTACCGAAATTCAGTAACTAACCCGAATTCGAAGGATTGAATTCTCGAACAGCTAGAGAAAGCATTTCTATAAGTAACTCTACTGCTTCACGAAGGGACAGATTCAAGAAATAAAAGCACTCATAAGAAAGCGCATCATGAACAATCTTCCAGAACCCAAATCCGTCAAAAAGCCGGATCAAAATATCAAGTAATTAACGGCATCGGAACCCAAGAAGAGGAGTGAGAAACGGATCTACCGTGCAGGAAGACGATTGAAGTGGTTCCACAACCCGTCCTCGAAGGACGGCGACTGCACCTCCGGTAACCCGGCCTCCCTCAGGCGGCGGAGGACCTCGTTATACACATCCAACTTATGGCTCTGTTGCTGCTGCTGCTGCAGCTTCTGCCGAGTGTGCACGGGAGACGAATCCGCCGCCGCCCAACTCCCGCAGCTCTCCGTCGCGTCCTCCATCGCCATTCAACAATCCGAACCCCCAAACGATGGCCGGAAAACCGACGAACACAAAATTTTAAAAGAAATCTTCTCCCAACGACCTGGTTTCAGGCGATCGACGGGAGGAGGTCCCGATCGGCCATGATCCACGTGAGACGAAGCGACAGCAACCGTGAAAGGATTGGCTTTAAACAAAAGTAACGGAAGCGGAGAACAGAGCGAGAGAGATGCGAATCTTATATACGGGGCCAGCGTCGAGGGTTGAGGTAAGGCCATCATCTTGCAATTAGGGAAAAACCCAAGGGTTCAACAGTTAAACCGCAAGTCTAATCCTTATGCAATCAAACCCTTGCATTATCATTAATTTGTTTCCAAGCTTATCGTATGGAAAAAAAAATGCACCAGTTTTTAAATTCCTACAAAATTTAAAAAATTGTACTGGTAAATAGTGAAAGTTATAGGTGCTATTTAGTAGATTCCTTTTTACAAATAGAACCTGATTTTTACGTACCTGGTAAATATTAGAATTTTACTGGGATCAAAAGTAATGTTTATCCATTTTATTGGACTAAAAAGAAGTGTGAGAAATGAGTCAGCATTCTCTCACCTTCCTATCTCCTCTCCGGAATGTTTTCGTTTTCGCCCTTCGATGTTTACTATTTTAAATTTTTCAGTTTCGTTTTCCTCTAATGACATTGATCAGGAATTTATACATTTATAAAATTTTAGGAAATATATTTGAATTAATATTTCCAAAATTTATCTTATTTTTATTTTATTTTATTTTATTTTTGAAAGAAAGATAAGAAAGCCAGCTATTTAATCGTACATTGGTGACGTAATTAGATTAGGCAAGAGGATTAAAACAAACTAAATAAGAATCTAATTAATATTGGATAGACAAGCGATTAATTAGCTGAATTCATCATGACAAAATTAAAGTGATTAGGCGGTAATTAAAATGGCGATGGTGTTTAAGAAATTTAAGCCTTCGTGTTAGTTGTTGGATTGGATATGCCATGGACGGAGAAGCATTATTCTCGTGCATGAGGTGGTCCAAGAAACATAGACCACGGCAATTTAATAAAATAATTTGCATCAGCTAATTAGAAAATGTTTATAATTTGTATATATATATACACATTCAATTTATGTGTTATCCTTCTGAATGTATATTTCATTCAGGATCTCTCTGATATCATTTGGATGGATATGCTTTTTACAAATCTTATTACTGTAGCTGTCAATTATAATGGTCCCTTTAATACGTAAGATCCGTGTATTAACGACGTTTTGTGTGACATAGAAGTTTTCCGTATATACAAAGAGATGAACGTTGTTTATGTGAGGTATAGAATTTCTCAGTGCTTAAATTATTTTCTTTCTTTATATTTGTTCCTTTGCTCGTGAATGTTGCGTTGGAACTTTTCTGAGTTAAGCTATTTTTGAGCTGAGTTATCAAGCAGAGTTATTTTTTGGGCTGAATTATTGTGCAGAGTTGAGCTGTCGAGCTATTGTGCATAACTGATCTGTTAAGTTGCTATGCTAAACTGTCGAGTTAGATTGCCGAGTTGAGCTGTTGAGTGTCGAGTTGGACTACCGAGTCAAGTAGAGCTACCCGAATAGAGAGGAGTCGATGTCTGCGTCAAACGCAGTTTTCTTAAAACATATTCGTTCCACCTCCTCGATGCTTAGAGGTTAACATAGGACGTCCGTTTTCTATGATATAACAGTGAAACAACGAGTTTTATCAAACATAGGTAGTCACAGCGAACTAAAATGTACCTAAATACTATCACAGAATTCTGTCGAGTGAAATAATACTCTATAAACAAAAGAGAAAGAAAGAAAAGGGGCACACAGATGAATGAATACTTGTTTGTACTCTCTTTTGTTCAAGATTCAGACTCTCTTTTATAGGATTTATGAGTTCTTCCTAAAGCTGACCAAATAAAAGCTATTAAATGACTTTTACTCATCGCAGTGAAGCGTCAAATGTTGCTGTAGTGAAACGCCAAGCAATTTAATATTAATCATCATATTACATCCATTACAATTGAGCAAAAATAATCCAAATGATAAAATATTAGTTCATTTTGATAAATTTTACCCCAGCCGGTTCGATATTTGACTTGCGCAGCGCAGGTCGCGCTTGTATACAAGTCATCTAGGTTTAGTGCAATTTGGACTCTGAATCTACATACTCCCCTGCAGGTGTGCGTGTAAGAGAGAATTTCTCTTTATATATTTATTCAATATACATGCTTATAAAACAATATAAATGAAATATTAAAATTAAAAAATTTTAATGTAAAATTAAAGTCATACACACACAATAAAGAGTCTTTTTTATCCGTCTTCTTTCCATTCACTTGGAGCAAAAGGTGATGCGCTCGCCCTCAGCGCCCCCATCGACCGGTCCCACGGTCATTACGAGGGAGGTAAATCTACTGGGAAGCTATGCCCTTTAAACGGTTGGCTAGAACAGAGGGAGGCAGTGGAAATCAAGAAAAATTTTAGACCTCCTTCGGTTTTGATCCCTGCCTTCTTGGAGTAAATTCATACTACTTTAGTTAACCGTC
>JBAMHZ010436319.1:0-10423 GCA_037177395.1 Alpinia galanga | reverse complement strand
TCGTTAATAAATTTCAATAATGATTTTTTTTTCAGGCTGCTTTCGATATCAGTTTTGAGGAGGATGCAACGTCGGTATGTAAGGAGACCGATAGGTTAATGAGTGCAAGGTATAGAGACAATAGAAATAAGATGCACACTCATTATAAGAGTCTATTGCATCTTCCTCCTAGTGAGCGCAGACATCATATGCCGATCGAGTTTTGTAAAACATAGGAAGATTGAGATTATATGTGCGATCTGTTTGAATCAGAGAATTTTCAGGTAACTCAAACTATACAAATTATCTATGTTATATAAAATTTAAAATATTTGTTATATAACTAATGTTTTAAGTTTTATTTTAACAAATTTGTATTGAAGACACGATTGGCAAGAAATACCCAAAATCGATCACAACTCCCATATAATCATCGAGGTTGTTCAAAATTATTTATTCAATACAGTTACGACGGTGTAAGTACAAACTTTATAGTTATAGTATATTTTTTTCTTGATTATATTATTAACGCATTATAATATTTTTCAGACCGATCAGTCACAGAGAAAATATCGGATTACTGTCTTTAATACAACTCACTGTAGCTCATCAAAAGGATGGATCGGAGAGAGGACCGAGTCTGTATATGTATGATACGAACATTATAATTTAGTTAATTTATTTTTAAATTTGCATAATTATTATTAAGAATATTATTATTATGATGTTTGCTATTCTTAGGGTGATATGGTGAGATTGCGTGATGAGTACATTCGATGTAGTTCAAATTACAGATCAACTTTGTGATCAGGTCCTTGGTGTTCGTTCTGGATATATTAGAGGACTTGGAAGTGGGCCAAAACCGGTAAGATCCACTTCTTCAGATGTGACCTCCTCCTCCAGAGTAACTAATACAACATTGCGTGAAAAGCTTGAGTCCACCCAAGAGGAGCTTGCAAACACTAAAGTTCAATTAGCAAACACCCAAGATGAGTTGACATCAATGAGATCAAGACAAGATATGTTTGAAGCAATTCTGAATCAATTTGCACCTGAAGCATTACAATCATTGATACAGGAGTCATCCTCAGCTCCACCACCTCCTCCTCCTCAATCTTAGAGTTTGTAAACATTTATGTTTTAAGTTAATTAAATTGTGAACTTGTGTTGAAGAATTTGGATGTTTTAAACTTGTGAACTTGAATGTTGTAAATGTAAGAACTTGTGAACTTAGATGTGCTTAATTAGTCGTGGTTAAATGTAAATATTGTTAAGTGGTGTATTTGATTTGTATGTTGTTAAGTTAGTTGTTTAAAATGATTACTTGATTGATTATGTATTACAAGATATCGAATACAAATAAATGTTGTTTTAAAAAATCAATATCATATGTTAGCGACTAATTATAAATAACTCGTCGCTAACATATGATATTTTGCGACGACTTTTTAAATATATCATCGCTAAATTACCAGTTGACTCAACAGTTGACTAGAAAACCTTCTGTAGCTGGCCAAATTATGGTCAGTCGACTGATGTATTATATCAGTCGACTGGTACTCCATATATTAGCGATGATATATTCATATGCGCCGCTAATGTTTGTGACGGTTTATTAAAAACTCATCGCTAATGTTTCAGTTGACTATGCAATCGACTAAAATAACTTCTGTGGCTGACCAAAATATGCACATATTAGCGACGAAAGTAATTAATCACGTCGCTAATGTTCATTTATTTAGCGATGAAATATATTATTTCGTCGCTAATCGTAAAATCATTTAGCGGTGATATTTTAATTTTTAGCGATGATATTTTTTATTGTCGTTAATATTAACGACAAATGTGTAATAATCCGTCGTTAATATCTGTTAGCGACAAGCTTATTGCAACGAGAATAGCAACGAAATAATATCGTCGCTAAGTATAATTAGCGACGGTTTAATAATATTAGCAACGAAAATGTTTTGTCGCTATATACCATTATTTTTTTAGTGTATGGTTTTATCTTATCATTTAGTTTGCTAGATGTTTCATTGCATCAATGAAATTATTTAGTTTTTGTCGTCGTGTGATCAACTGCTTATGTTAATTTGCTAACAATTCAATTATTTTCATATTGAGCTGCAGGGACTAAATGGAGCTCAAATATTTGGACTATTTGATAGGCTTTTCTAAGTATGGTTTTAGAGATAAGATACACAATTATAATTAGTTGAATAAAGTAGATGATGGATCTGCACATAAGACATATATATATATATGTTTTAGGATTAATTTTGCATTGAATGTTTTAGGTTTTGATAATTACTTTATACTTTATGCATGATTAAGATTAATGAAAATAAAAAGATTTGAGATTAATTAAGTTAACTATGAGATCATTTTAAAAAGGGAATTATTTTTGAACTTGTTTTTACTCTTGTTGCCTAGTACATATTTTTTATATTGCTTATCCTTATTTGATCATGTTAAGAAATTAATGAAGAATTAGCTATGACAAAATAAGAGAGCCATTCATACTCTAAAATCCAAAACCTTAATCTATGCATGCAGTAGAATCTAAGTTTTGTGCTTCAAAAATACCTAAAGTTGATCCACTCGAACATCAAAACATAATAATAAAAAAAAGAAATTTATTAATATATATATTTTTTATTAATCAAATAAAAATTTAAAATTTATTTTCAGAGATAAATGAAACCTGTGTGCTCATTATTATTATTATTATTATTATTATTATTATTATTATTATTTGGTCTCATAATTTATTCTTCCAGTTGAATGGGTACCAGCAGAATTAGAAATAAAAAATCAAATGAGTGCGAACTGGTTTCAACATGCCGTGCATGGCCTTAAAAATATTAAATCTTCTTTTAATTTCTTTTTGTTGCAGAGTTAAGGCCTTAATCAAGCTTTTTCTATGTGTTTTTTTATAAATAAAATCTAAAGTGACAAAAGAAATATAATTAAACTTTCAACACTGCTTTCTCTTTTTTTTTTTTTAAAGAAAACTTTGCAAAAAAAAAAAAAAACTTAAATGACAACGAAAACTTAATTGGCGAGCCAAACTTAATTAGAAACACAAACATTAAAAAAATTTAATAAGTTCATAAAACAAAGCAACAGAAACTCAACGTTCAGACAATCAGTCGATGATCATCAAGGCAGAACGAGATTGACTTAAAGAAGCTGAAACTGTTGCCATTTACGATCGGCGAATGATCCATCCTTCTTTATCCTCATTGCCCCAAAAAACAATTAATTAAAAATAATTGGCCAAAATTAAACCCCCAAAATACATTTAAAAATATATATAGCAACGTTAATTAAAATGAACTTCTGAGACTAAAATAATATTTCGATAATAAACAAAAGAATTTTCAACTTAAATGAGGAAAAGAAGTTCTTCCTTGTTGTTTGGATGGAGTAAGGGGATTCATTAATAGAAAGGGAAGAAAAAAACAAAAGAGAAAGAAAAATTTACACTCTGAATTAAAAGGTAAAAAAAAAATTATTTTTTATGAATAAAAAGGATAAAAAATATTATCTCTCTCTCTCTCTCTCTCCTTCCCTCACTTCCTTTCAAATAAAATTTAATTTTTTTTCTTATTTATTCTCAGGAAAAAGATGGCATATATAATTGCCTCTCGTCGAGCTGTATTGGTAGCTGATAAATAATAATATTAATTTGAAAGCGTGGTCATGCTTTGCCTTGCCAGCCAAGAAACTCACCTAATCCTATTGTGCATTAATTGTATTGCACGCGATTGCCATTATCCGTACGATTAGAAAAATATTGCTTTAACAGCGATTTAAATAAAGAAATAATTGTGAGTATGTAATACATACTTTTTCTTTTAATTAATTAATTTTTAAAATATTTTTTGAGTAAGAGGGTAATTAGTTGAATTTAAAAAGTTCAAGAATTTTATTTATCTTTAGAACATAATTTAAAGATAAAAAACTTTTAGGTTAAAGGTTTCATCGGAAAAGAGCAATATAATTGGTAATTTAAAAGTATAAAAATAGATATTTTAATCAGGAATGTTTTTACAAAAAAATAAATATTTTAAAAATATTTTGACATTAATAAAATATTGTGACATTAAAGTATTTTTAAATTATTTAAAAAAACATGGCGATGTCAATTAAAATATATGGATCTTTCTTTTCCATATAAAATAATCCTATCTGTTTGGAGCAATTCGAAAATATTTAAATAAATTTCTCAGGGAATGTTATATTTAAATAATAATAATAAAAATTAGTTTTTGAGGAATAGAAAATATTTTTTTTAAATTAAATTATTTGATCACGGTGAGCTGGAAATTAGGCCAACTTAGAGATCCTTTAAATAATCGATTTAATTAATATCTATTCAAAAGAAACACTGAAAGAAGTCGTCGCCCTGCCCATTAATGATTGCTTCTCCTTTCTCCTCTTCTGATCCACAGCAATCGAACAACTCGTGCATCGTTCCAAGTCGCAGGCGTGGCTATGGAAGCAGCTTTGGCAACTACTGCGGTTCGCTTGGCGGGCAAATGGGTGGCAGATCTCCTCCAACTCAACAGGAGACTCAAAGAATTAATTGATATCGAAGAGAGGATGGAGATGCTCAAGGAGTTGTCAACAATTATAGACACGGTGATCCAACATTTCGAGGCCATCTCTGTGAGGGATGCCGCTGCGAAGATCTTGCTGAAGAAGCTCAAATACTTGGCCTACGATCTGGAGGATGCTGTTGATTACTACGACACTGAAGCTTTGCGGAAGCAAAGATCAAGGGCATATTTCATGCCGGTGCGTGATTTCTTCTCATCTGATAATCAACTTGTTTTTAAGAGCAGAATAAGTGGCATGATAAAAGCGGCAACAAAGAGTGTAGATTCTATTTTGCTACAAAAGTCTATTCTACTTAATTTGCCACAAGGCAGTATCCAGATGTCATCAAGTGCCTACAGAGAGATCCACCCGGGCAATAGCTTGGTTGTCATAGGGAGAGAAACAGAGAAAGAGAAGATTGTCAACATGTTAATAAATGATGATGAAAGCAGCGACGGTACAATGAAGGTCATCGCCATTGTGGGAATGGGTGGCATGGGGAAAACCACACTCGCTCGGCATGTTTTCAATGATGAGAGGGTGAAAGCTCATTTTGAAAATTTTTGTAAGTGGAAAACTGTTGGACAAGAATTTGATCCTACAGATATAATGAAATCTGTTTTAGAACAGGTTACTGGTGCATCAGTCAACATTTCAGAACCAGAGTTAATAAGAGAGAAACTGGAAAATGCATTATCTGGGAAGAAATTTCTGCTCGTCTTGGATGACATGTGGAATGAAAATGCATTCAAGTGGGGTGAATTGAAAACAGCCTTAACATGTGTGGCAAGAGGAAGCAAAATTTTAATGACTACCCGTAGCCGAGAGGTCTCTGCGATAATGGATTCATTCAATACCCTCCCAATACAACAGCTATCTGAAGATGATTGTTTGTCCTTGTTTCGGCAATTTGCTTTTGCAGGCGAAGAAGCAAATGAGGACTTGATGGAAATTGGTAGAAAGATTGTTAAGAAATGTGATGGTATGCCTTTGGCTGCAATATCTCTTGGTAGCATGCTCCATAGTACTCGAGATGAAACTTATTGGTCCTCGGTGTTAAATAGTGAAATATGGCAACTTGAAGATGAGAACCAAAAAATCTTATCTGTGCTCAAGTTGAGCTATGACGCTCTCCCTCCACGGTCAAAGAAGTGCTTTGCATTTGGCTCCCTATACCCAAAGAACTATGTGATGAAAAAGGATAAGTTGATTCAGCTGTGGACAGCAAATGGTTTCATACGTTCAAAGGATAATTTTGATGCCGAAACAGTTGGCAACCGTGTTTTTAATGATCTAGTATCGAGGTCATTCTTTCTGTCGGAACCTTCTGAGAAGTACGAAGATGTAATTGAGTGCACAATGCATGATCTGATGCATGATCTGGCACAATCAGTATCTGAAGGTGAATGTTACAGTCTTGAATTTTCTCAGCTAAATAATGATATTCCGAAGAGAACATATCATTTGCGTCTGCGTCATGAAATTTTAACAAACGATTCTCATGCGTATTTCCAGAGGCCTTTGTACTTGCGCACCCTGATATTGATAGGTGGTAATTTATATCAGAAAACCAATCTACTTCAGCTTATCTTCTCAGAATTAAAATTCTTGCGGGTGTTAGATTTAAGTGGAAATTACATTAGAAAGGTGCCAACGTCAATAGGAAATTTGATGCATTTGAGGTATCTCAACTTATCTCGGAATAAAATTGAAGTTCTACCTGACACCATAACTGCTCTTCAGAATTTGCAGTATCTCTGTCTCGAGAATAATGACCTTCGGGAGTTACCCAAAAAATTGAGGAATTTGCAAAGCCTTCGGTATCTTGATTTCTATTCTGGTAGATTAACTCACATGTCCCTTGGGTTGTCACTACTAACTAGTCTAAGAAGTTTGTCATGCTTTGTTGGTGGGAATAGAATTGACTCATGCTCAATTACAGAACTTGAGGATTTGAAGCTTCGTGGGGAAATGACTGTCAAATTTTTCCAAAAACTGAGGAATTGTTCTTGTGGCGGAAGAAAAGTTTTGAAGAATAAAGATTTTAATGAATTATCCATATCTTTTAATGATTCGTTGACTGTTGACGGTTCCGAGACTAATGATATGAGCATGCTTGATGATCTTTGCCCCAACACGGGTTTAAAGAAGTTGAATATATTCCATTACGGGAGTCGACAATTTTCAACATGGTTGGCAGAGTCACAGTTACCAAATTTGATTGAAGTTACTCTCGATGACTGCTATGCTTGTGAGCATATTCCTCAGTTTGGAAATCTCCAATTTCTTAGAAAGCTTGTCATAGTCGACATGCCTGGCGTGAAATACATGGGTGATGAGTTCCATGGGCACGGAACAATCAGAGGCTTTCCTTCCCTCCAAGAGCTCCACTTGCAAAACATGGCTTATTTAGAGGAATGGTCAGAGTCTGATGGTGTCGATGAATTGTTCCCTTTACTAAAGAGACTGGCGATTTGGTTATGTCCAAAGCTGAAAACCATGCCAAGGCTTCCACGAATCGAATATCTTGATCTATGTCACTGCAGTGGGAGCCTACTCTCATGTGTTGGAAGAAAGACTTCTCTATCTCATCTCTCATTGTGTTCCATGAAAGGCATGACATATTTTCCTAGTGACTTCTTAAAAAACCTCACATCCTTGACGACACTGGATATTAAATTCTGCAAGGAACTCCAATTTCTTCCTTGGGATGAAATGCAGTCGCTAATCTCATTATCCATCGAGGATTGTAAAAATTTGACATTCTTCCCGTTAGAAGTGGGATGTCTCAGCGCACTTCGATATCTCTGTCTCAAGCAGTGTGAAAGTTTAATGTTGCGACCAGAAATACTTGTAGAAATCTTGAATTCGCTACAAAGGTTTGACATAGAAATCTGTCACAAGAATGTGAATTTACGTGGGCAACTGCAACACTTTCACACACTCAGGCAATTGTGGATAACTGGTTGGCATAATGTTTTCTATAACATCAGGCCGGAGAAATTCAATAGCGCATCGTTAGGTATTTGCTGCTGTGATGAATTGGAATCCTTGATGGCAGGAGCACCATCAACCAGTGTGCTAGAAAGTTTATTCATAAGAGAAATCCCTAATCTCACGACCTTACCTGAATGACTACAGTATCTCGGATCACTTCGTCGGCTTTGGATCTACAACTGCCCCCAGTTAAGATCGCTCCCAAGGTGTCTGCAGAACCTCCCTTTGCTCAACGTTTTGGACATCAGAGGTTGTTCTCCACAACTAGCAAGCAGATACGAAAGTGAGACAGGCGAAGATTGGCCGATCATCTCACATGTGTCAGATATTTTAATCTTTCCAAAAGGTACAATTGAAATTAGTCAGTTGAAAGATCATTGCAGTCTTGCAGATTCGTATTTTCAAATACTATGCCTATTTTTTTACAAAATTAATTCATAATAAGGAACAAATATTTGTTTCATTTTCATGAACCAATCACATACAGAATGCATAATCCTATTTCATTCTCATCCTATTTGATTTCCCAAGAATAATTATTTATCACATTAACGAGTTTTTGAGCGAAGAGATATTATATTGTCTTCTTGTTTTTACTATCTCATGTGGTAATAATTCAGCATTTGAGACCCAAGGAAATGAGGCGCGATGCTGCTGGGACCTCCCGATGCTGCTGGGACCTCACGATGGAGCTACTCAGGAAAAGAAAGGAGTTAAAGTTATCCGAGTCAAGAACGAAGCTACTTGGGAAGAGAAGACAGTCGGAGTCATTCGAGTCGAGAGTTGAGTTACTCGAAAAGATAAAGGAGCCAAAGTCATCTGAGTTAAGAGCGGAGCTGCTCGGTAAGAGAAGGGAGCCAAAGTCATCTGAGTCAGGAGCGAAACTACTCGAAAAGAGCAAGAAATCGAAGGCATTTGAGTCAGGAGCGAAGTTACTCGGGAAGACCAGGAAATCGAAGTTATCTGAGTCGAAAGCGGAACTACTCGGAAAGAGCAAAAAGTCAAAGTCATTCAAGTCGAGGGTAGAATTACTTGGGAATAGAAGGGAGCTGAAGTCATCCGAGTTGGGAGCGAAATTACTCGGGAAGAGAAGGAAGCTGAAGTCATTCGAGTCGAGAGCAAAGTTATTCGGGAAGAGGAAAAAGTCAAAATTATCCGAGTCAAAAGCGGGATGATTCATTCCACCCAGGAGAAGATGAGCTTCTCTATGAGATCACTTCGCTCTCAGGAGAGGATGCAAGAATAACGATGGCCTAAGGCCTAGGGACTTAGAGGAATCTCCTTTGCACATCTGGTCCCCCTAATGGCCTCCTCAAGCAATGACTACTATTCAGTTGACATGCCATATGGAGATTCCTTGCAGAGTTGTCTCCTAACCGCCCGTCAAAAGGCATTAGAGAGACGCACGATGGAGGAGGAGGAAACTTCAGAAATGCTATAAGGAGACGGGTTGAGGTAAAGTGGAGGAGAGGCTGGTGAGTAAACATGCAATCCTTGCCATTGATATCGGCCACTATTGTTCTTCTTCTTCTTCTCACCCACCTGTCTGACTTAAGCATCGGAGGGCCGCTAGCCGGAACATCGGCAGCCACTTGACGCGTATTACCTTTGGCAGGTCATCAGTGAGAGTACTATTGTGATCGTGAGAACTCACTTTTTCTCGAAAAGTTTGGCAGAAAGGGCCACGCAAAGACGACTGCATCACGTCGTTTGTGGGAACATACACTGAGTAATATGTAGAGATGAGGTTGAATGAAGTATGATCTTTAGCCTCCGTACTAGAAGAAGCCCCTGTAACCTTAAGCCGCTATACTTAGCGGCTATTATTCAGAAGGCTATGGAGAAAGTGCTGGAGCAAGGGGGGAGGAGGAGCAGCCTGCCCCTTTCTAACCGACAGGAAAGAAAAGAAGCCACCCCTCGATGAGGAGAGCAGATTCCTGTCGCACTGCACAGGTCCAACCCCCAAAGAGGGAAGGAGATATTGAAAGATCATCGCCCGGCAAGGGATCCTACCCCTGCATGGACTCTTCCCCACACAAGCAAAGAGGGGCAGGGAGAAAGTCACCGGCGGCCTACCAAGCTCAAAGGAAGTCATCCCCCTTTGTAAAGGAGATTCTGGTGGAAGAGCTATCGGTCGATTTTCGGCCTCCCCACTTGGCGGAGTACAATGGTACCACTGATCCTGAAGATCACCTCTGTAAATTTGAGAACATGACAGTTTTGCACTAGTACTCTGATGCTATCAAGTGTCAAATGTTCATTATTACTCTGGTGGGTCTAACTCAGAAATTATTCAAGCTCCTGTGCCCAAAATCTCTTATCAATTTTGATGAGCTCTGTGATGTGTATTTCGCCAGCTACAAAAGGTATCAATCTATCATTTTTGATCTGTTTAATGTGAAATAGAAGCCTACTGAAACCCTCAAGAAGTACATCTAGAAATTTACTCATGCTGTCCTAAAAGTACCTATGGCTACCTCACATGCCCCTTGGGTTGTGACGAATGACTAGTCTTAGAAGTTTGTCATGCTTTGTTGGTGGGAATAGAATTGACTCATGCTCAATTACAGAACTTGAGAATTTGAAGCTTCGTGGGGAAATGACAATCAAATTTTTTCAAAAACCAAGGAATTATTCTTGTGGTGGAAGAAAAATTTTGAATAATAAAGATTTTAATGAATTGTCCTTATTTTTAGTGGTTCGGTGACCATTGACCGTTCCGAGACTAATGACATAGCATGCTGGATGATCTTTCCCCCAACACGGGTTTAAAGAAGCTGACGATATCTGATTACGGGAGCCGACAATTTTCAACATGGTTGATAGAGTCATAGTTACCAAA
>JBAMHZ010436298.1:0-10424 GCA_037177395.1 Alpinia galanga | reverse complement strand
AAGAGATAAGGTTAAGTAGGGAAAACCTTAATGCCTTTGCGATAGGTATGAGATAGGATGAACTGAATCTTGAAAACTTCTAGCTCAATGGAATTTAGGTGTAAGGGGAGCCTTGTGATAGGTTCTTATGCATGTTGAAATTCCTAGCTCAATGGAGAGCTTAGGTGTAAGGGGAGCCTTGTGATAGGTTCTGATGCATGTTGCATTTGTATTTGCTATATTTGTTTTCCCTAACTTAAATGTATTGCCAAATATTAAAATGGGGAAGATTGTTGGAGTAATTTTGCCTCGATATAGTCCGGTGTGACCATGGATTTTGATGTTTAGGCAAAGGGTTTAAGTTAGATTTTTCTTTGTATTTAATGTGTGTATATGAGTCATGTAGGAATGTAGGATACACAGCTTGATGGTTTTGAGTCCGGTGAAAAATGGTGCATCCGAGGGATCGTGGACAAGGTCGTAAGGACGAGCCAAGGGAAGCACACTTCGAGGCATACATGAATGATGATATTGAGAGATGAGCTGGAGGCTTGAATGTATTTGAGGGATGAGAGCCAGGACATACTTGAAGGATGATATTAGGAGACAAGTTGGAGGCTCAAATGCATCCGAGGAACGAGAGTCAAAGGAAAAAAAGCTAGAGGTCAAGGCTACGAAGTAAGCGTCAAGTGAGTCGAGTGTGAGAGATTGTACTCAGGAAGGAAAATGATGTAACAATTGACTGATGTGATTATCAGTTGACTAGTTGAGTCAACGATAGTTGAGTCAGATGCTAAAACTTGTATTTGAGATTTTACTCTACCATCAGTTGATTAGTGTTTGATACCAATCGACTGGTGAATTGTGGCCAAAGCACAGAGTTCTGATAGTTGATTGCCTAGTTAACTGGGTGTGCGACAGTCAACTGGTGATGGACACCAGTCGACTGCTCCACTTATCCAATGTTGAATAGAGATGTTGAAGTGTCATTGGCGTCACAACGGTCGACTACCAATCGATTGGTAGGGACACCAATCGACTGGTAGGTAAAATCCAGCTTAGGGGTTTCCAACCGTTACCTATTTAACCGAGGTCGTGGAGCTCGATTAAGGTTAATGAAATAGAGGTGGTAAACTCTTATTAGTAGTCTAAGAGGAGTCGTGGTTGCTCGCGGAGATTACAATGTGTTTGTGCGAGGTTTCCCCACCGAAAAGGAGCTCAACTTAGCCAGAGTTACCGGGGATTGATCTGCCGAAGGATCGCAAGCGTCATCCACCTTACTGATAGCCATGGAGTATGAGTCTTACCTTCAAACCACATTACATCGACTTGTCACATTGGTTTAGTTATTTTTCATTCTAGCTTTCAATTGTATTATTACTTCCGCTAATCATTATTATAGAAAAACAAAGAAACGACATCGTCGTCTATTCAATCCCCTTTCTAGCTGACGCATCGATCCTCAATAATCTTCACTTGCATAGCCTCTCTGATGCTCAAGTCAGTACCCCCCGAGAAGAAGGAAGGAAAGAAAGCATAATAAAAACAAAGAACATATAATAATATGGTAAAGGGAGAAAACTTGAAGAATAAGAAGAGTTAGCTCTACGTACTAGAATATTGAAACAACCATCCCCCTTGCCCTTTGCCTTTCGTGTACCTTATATAGGGGAGAGGCACTACCTTTCCGAACAAACTCATTTGACATTAATATCCCTTGTAGGATTGTTAGGGGATAGCCATTAAGGCTATTAGGGAGAAAATGCTATAAGGAATCTTCCTCCATTATGCTCGCTTCCTTTTGTATTGTGCATCATGGAGATAGGAATGACACGTGGACAACCACGAGGGGAAGCAGATGACTCAGCATAACAACCTTGACACTTAATGTAGGTTGTTTCTAATTCAATGGTGTTCCATGAAATGTATTGCTCGAGAAGGTCCGTATTTAGGAGTATGAAGAATGCCTCACAAAGCTATAGTACACGGGTGCTCAGGAAGAGAACTCTAGTACTTAAGACAAGCAAGTACTTGGGGCAGGCACTTGGGAAGCCCAATCTGGTGTTCGGGTAAGCCAGTGTTTGGGAAGGATAGATGCTCGGGAAGATCGTTTGGGATTTCGGATACCATCACAAGTCTCTCTCCTTAATCAGATTCAAGAGCGAAGTCTAATAAAGTTTGATAGGTGTATTAGTGAAGGATAGTTACTTGGCTCAGAAAAATCAATAATATTTAGAAGAATAAATAATGCTCGACTCGACTCGGGAAGGCTGGTAATACTTGGGAGAATAGACAACATTGGCTTGGAAAAATAGACAGCGCTCGAGATATCTAATAGTGCTGGGAGGATTGATTTAGAAAGTTGAATCAAATAAATTAAAGTACTCAGAAATGCTCAGATGACCTTGAGTGAACAAAAAATCCTGTATACCATCACTAATGATTCCTTATTGAATCATTAATAAAAAGGTTGTCCATTTGGCAACATCTTGCATTAAATTATATTAAGTTAATCAATTGTTAGGGTGTTGACACCACAACGCTTGTTAGGATAATTAGTAATCATCAAAGAAAAAAAAAAGGTAAGTTAGGGAACGTGAAGCATCATGATAATAACCAATGCAGAACACATGCCGCCATCATTTCTTGCAATGCAACTAAACAAAGCATCTTTTACCCCACAATGTGCAAAGCACTTCATGATCTCTTAAGCTAACGTCATCAAATTTTGTTAATTTCTTTCAGATTAGGTACTTAATTCTAGTTTCATTATTTTGTTCCAAGTCATCAAATTCTAGTGACCCCTTAATATTTTTATTATGATGGGAATGAAAGATTGCACTTTAAAGGAGAGAAGATTTGCCATGCTTTTTAAACACAAATAATCAAGTACTCATTTTTATGGTTTTCTTACTCTTTACCATTATGCAAAGTAGAGTAATTAAGGAATCTCATGGATAACTTAGTTCTGCCTCTTAATTATATTGCATTTTATCCTCAATGTTATCAGATATATAGACGATGAAAAATAGTTAATGAGGTCGAATTTGAGCAAGTAGGAAATATATTTATTTTTTAGAAATAAGATTAATCAACTAAGGTCTTTCCTTCTAATTATTGAACAATCTAACTATTTGGTGTTTGAAGAGATAAATTTAACTTTTAGTTTGTACCATTTTTTGATATGTCCAATTATTTTAATTTTATTTGTTGATCTCTTTGCACTTGATGCATATTTTTAATCATAATTTACGTATACAATTTAAACAAACACACTAAATTAATAAAAATAAGGTGCTATAAATTAATAAAAATAAGGTGCTATAAATTAATAAAAATAAGGTGTCATTGTGATACTTTGCTTGAATGTTAAACATTTTAGCCTCTATGGGAGAGTCAAATATCTCGTGCGGACCTGTTACAATGGATAAAAATCGATCTTTGAAGGCTATAAAATCTTTTGAAAATACTTGTTTTCTCATTTTGTTAGCGCTTGATTGAATAAAAAAATATCTTTATGATTTTATTTCTTTTATGATAATGTGAAGTCGACTGATAGAGATAATCAAAGTAACAATTTTACCTTTTGCTGTACTTATGTTAAACATTTTATTATTTTAAAGATCAAATAATCCGTTGATCTAATAATATGATATTATCTTATCATCATCATTAAATATGTAAATAGAATTTTAATATATTTTTTTTAAAAAATAAAAGAAATAATTTGTTTAATTAAAAGAATTAAATAGCAGGTCATATAATTCTCCAACGCCTAGGAGCAGAAACGCCACGTCATATAATTCTCCAACGCCGGGGAAGGCGACGACGGAACACGGAAACCGTTATATAAAATGGCGCCAATTGTAGCGCGGCAAAGCAACGGCCAACTAACCTCCATTCCCGGCTGAGCTGTGACAGCTTTCGCATCGCCCGCACGTTTAATTAGTCATTTTGATCCGATCGAATTAAATTTTTAATTCTGAAACAAAACCCAAAATTTTAATCTTCTACGGAGAATCAAAAAAAAAAAAAAACTATAAAGTGCCACTACATGATGAGCACGAGCAAGCTTTTAGGGATCAAAAACGCCGGCTTTAACCACGACGCTCTTTTGCTTCCTTCTTTTGTTCTAAAAGCTCAGTTTCTCCTCGATTTCTACCATTGATCTATGTCTCATCCTCCTCATCTGCTTCCCTGCTTAGATCCTCGCTGAAACAAGAATTGAGAAAGGAAACGGGAGATTAGTACAAAAAGGTTCGAGCTTTTCTTGATGAAATTGGAGATATTTTGATCGATCTTCGCTGTCTCTATTTATCGCTAGTTGGATGCTTTGTTTTTTCCAGGAACTTGTGTTTCTGTAGTTTTATCAGCAAAATTTAGCATCGAGTGCGCGAGCAAGATGCTCAAAGATTTTTTTATCCCTTTCTTCTTGTCATTCTTTCTAATCCTTGTTCCAATGTTTCTGAGCATCAGGGAGCCGACTAATTCTGGGGTGGCTAGTCCTACCCACGGAAGTTTTTTACAGGTCAATAAATCTGAAAGCGCTCGCAAATCTATCTCTTCTTTTTCTTGAGAATTGCACATTGAGTTTGAGTTATATTTTACTTGTCGATCTTCATCATCATCATCATCCAATCTATGTCATTTGGCTGAGCCTGAAGATTCAGAAATCACCCAGTGGCCTCCTCTAGCAGTTGAATCTTAAGTTATTGGGTAGCTGATGTTGAATCTAGTGGCAATAGATGATTGGATGTCACGGAAAAGGAAATAACAACACTACTTCAATCTTGCAATTTCTGATCCAAAATTGCTATTCAGAGAGTGCATATGAAGAATCACATATTTAGAATATAAGGAGGATGCCAGGGCATATTGGAGTAGCAGCTTACTTTTTCGACTCCAGCAAAATGGATAAATCCCACAGATCGGCACAGAAGAAGCATGGAGATGGTTAGGACTCAACTAACAATGCTGCTTAAGTTTTCATTTCATAAGACACTGAAAAGTTTTCAATTTTTTCCCCTTGCTTTACTATCTTGGCTAATTTCTTGTTGATCACGGTAGGTTTTGAAGCTCCCCGGAATAGCTTGGACATATCCAGTGCACCGAGAGGGTATCACTGTGTCACTGGAGATGTTCAGGTAAGCTCTATGTTTCATATCTAAGTTTCAAACGGTGAAAAATATACGATCAAGGATTCCTTGTTATGCTAGCCCACCCCAAATGATTAGAATTAACACGGATACAGGCTGAGAGCTTCTCATCACTGATGACATCCTTTTATGATACTCAACCTGTCAACTTAGAGAAGGGTTCCACTTCTACTATGTACTGCATACTTAGACATTGGGCTTAGACTTTGCTCAAATATTTCAAACTTTACACGACAATTTTGTGAATGTGAAATCTTTTAAGTGAACTGTCTGAATAGATAGGCAATCTGATTTATGTTATTTTTGCAGAAAACAGGAAAAACAAGAATGAAGTTCCTTTTCAGTATAAAAAAAAAGTAAAATAAATAATGTTTGGAATGCTGAGATATTCCATGCATTACCTGTGACATATAATCAAAACTCAAACTTTCATAAACTAATATTGTGGAAAAATATGGAGTGAAGTTTATGCATTTTTGTGAAGCTGTTGGATTGATTATATGGTGTTATTGTTAGATTATTTTTTCTTGATTCAGTTCTACAATAATCATGCTCTTGATCACTGATGGCCAAACTCTGGAGTGTCCTTCATAGCTAAGTTGTCACTTCACTTTTCTAAACCAAACATCCAATATAAATTATTTTGCCTGGCCTATGTCCGACCTTGTATTTGCAAATCATGCATATGTTATTGTCAAATTCTCGATCTAATATGAATGCTCTTTCTAGGTGAAAGGCCATTTCTCTGAAGTGAACAATTGTCCCAATGGAACCTCTATAAAGAAGTTGATTGACGGAGAGACTTCTACGCAAACAAATGATAGATCTGTTGGACCAAGTGTTGTTGCCCGATTAATGGGAATGGACTCAATTCCAGAACACAGTCCGAAAGTTCACACAAAGGAACATGAAATCTATAGATCAAGAAGATCTATGGAAATAAGTAAAGCCACTGTGATCAGTTCAGGTACGCAAAATCTATGCAGTTCTAGATCCTCTAGGGAATCAAAGGACAGCTTTCTTCTAAATAGTAAAGGAAGACATTCAAAAGTTGAGAGCAGAGTAAAGCCACAACGATGGCAGCATCCGCAAGAAGAGCAGCTGAAGAAGTTCAAGGTGGAGTTTGAGGCATGGCAGGCTTCCAAGTTATGGGAACATTCAAGGTCACAGAAACATAAGGCAGTTGGAGATGGCAAGGATTACCAAACCCTTGCACAAGAAATTCTGTGCAAGGAAAAAATGGCCAAGTATTTGGATACCAGGAAAAAAGTGGCCAAAAAGAATACTACTGGCCTCATAGATGTTGCTTCTTCAGGCAAACAAATAATCGATACAAAAGAAGAGGCCACTCTTTCTTTCAGTAACTCTAGCATGCCTATGAAACTTAATACTGAGGAGGATAGTTTTGATTGCTTCCGAGCTACTAAAACTGAAAGGAAACAAGAGAGAACTAGTTCAGCAACACGAATAGTGATACTGAAACCTAATTTTGACAGGATTGATGGTGACGAGGAGCAATTAGCTGCATCGTCTGATCAGTTAGGGAAGGAATATAGTATGGAAGATTTTCTTGAAGAGGTGAAGCAAAGGCTCAGAACTGACGTTCAAGAAAGGAGCAAAAACAATTTTGTATGCAGAGGAAATGTAGCGAGGACTTCATTTGATGGAAGCGCGATGAATCCAAAACAAATTGCTCATGACATAGCAAAACAAATAAGAGAGAGTGTGACCAGAAACATGGGAATGAATCTGATGAGATCAAACTCAACTAGAACTGTTAGGAGTGACATTCAAATTAGTCCGGTTGACTCACCAGGGTTCATTGGAAGAGATATGAGAAAATTTCTATCCCATAAATCAAAGAATGTACTAAAAAATGAGTTACTTTTGGAGAATCCTTTAACTGACCATGGAGATTCAGGTGCTTCCTCCAGCAAACGAAAGGAAATACCAAAGTTGATATCTGATTTCTCAAGCAAAGGGAAAAATGTAGATTACTGGAAAAACAGCAAAGTGAATGAATCAGATCCAAATCCAACTCAGAAACTTCTGACAATCAACTCAGACTCAGAACCACACCGGAACCTGATCAGATCATTTTCTGCACCAATGTCAGGAACAGCTTTCGGGAAGCTCCTCTTAGAGGACCAGCATATTGCTTCTACTCAAATTCACAGGAAGCATGAACCATCTGATAATAATTTTTCAGAATCAAGGAAACAAAGAAAGGATATTTTTAACTTGAAAGGAACAGTATCCAATCTAAAACATAATTTAAATCTTAAAGGAATGTTGTTTGGGAGAAAGAATCAGCCAATAAAGGAATCAACTCAAGGCGAATTCATTTCAGTGGACATAACAGCTGCACCAACTATTGTTACCAATTTTGGCATGGCTCAGGCAAGGCTGTCGTTAACTTTGTCGAAGCTAGTTTATCTGCTACTAGCAACTAGTATTGATGCAAAACATTTGTTCTCAGGAGAATTCTACAGAGGTGCCTCCCAGTCCAGCATCTGTATCGAGAAATTCTGAAGAGTTTTGCAGGCAAGGCAACCCGAGTCCGATATCACCACTTGAGGTCATGGAATACCACACTTCACCCTGTATCTCAGAAGAGTTGAGTTCCAATGCTCCAGGAAAAGGTAGAAAGTTATCATCTATTTTGAGTGCACCTAATTCAAACGAGAATTGCATTCTCGAGCCTTGAAGTTGTTTCAACTTATCTAAACTACGCACCTTTATTTTCTTTTCATGTTGTACTTCTTAGTAAACTAGCTTCTGTCACAAACTAAGA
Source organism: Alpinia galanga (assembly GCA_037177395.1). Lineage (NCBI taxonomy): Eukaryota > Viridiplantae > Streptophyta > Magnoliopsida > Zingiberales > Zingiberaceae > Alpinia > Alpinia galanga. The sequence goes on along the minus strand of JBAMHZ010436298.1, from coordinate 2,495 downwards.
TCGCGACACCTCTATCACAGAACCAGATTTATCAGAAAATCATGGGCATGGTGGAGCTGAAATGGCAGTAGGAGAGCAGCCTCAAAAGCAAGAAATAACTGGCATGGAAAAAAAGGATGCGTCTCACTTGCGTGATATCCATGCAACTGCTGGGTTTTATGAGGATAAGCCTACTCGTCAAGCAAACTCAAAGTTGAATGAATTATCAAGGCCAATCTCATACCAGGATTTTGAAGTGGAAGAAGCATACAGCAAAAACGGCAAGGTGGATACTGATTCTTCTGTACCTCGCAATGATGATGTAACTATAGGACACAAACTTCTATTTGACTTGGTGAACGAGTCTCTTCAAAGTCTGCTCGGTCCGAACATAAAATGCAGCATGTTCAAGAGATGGATTCTAGGTTCAACTTTTTCATCACAAGGAAAAAGATTGTTGGAAGACTTGTGGAATCAGATTCAGTTGCTCTTAAATTCTTCAATTGATGAGTCTAATTCTCTAGATAGCATGATGGCTCAAGATTTGAAGATGACAACTTGGCCAACGATGTCGTACGAAGACATGGACGTCGTAGGAAGGCAGATCGAGAGGGTCATTCTACTGAACTTGATCGACGATATTGTGAGAGATCTGTGTCTTTGGAACCACTAGATAGAAAATAATACTACATGGAAAGTGCTCTAGGAAGGAGACATCTTACGTTGCAAATAAGTATCAAAGAATAGCTAATTGATTGTAATGTTTGTGCGGTTCTCTTCCATTTAGAAGAATCCTTTCCATATTGCAAACTAGTAAAATAAATTTTTATGGAAAAAGGTTGATTTATGTTGAAGTGAGAAAGATGATCTGACTCAAAATGGGAAGTTGTTTCTGTGAATATATCGAGATGCAATCGTAATTACCATTAGTTTCTCTGCTTAAATCAACTTACTCATGGAAAATTAAACGGGCAAAGATTAAAAGGGTACGTGACTATTTGTATCATGAAAAAAGAGTGTCAATATCCATATTGTGTAAAACGATTTCTCAGTCTATATTTTATTTTAAAAAAAAAACTCTTATTCCAATGTCATTATAGTAGCTTAGGATATATTTGTTATAATATAAAAAAAATTCCATGATCAAAATTATTATACATAAACTAAAATTGTTCAAATTTAATTAAAATTACTTCAACTTAATCAAAATTGCTTAAGTATCATTGTCATAACTATGATGATTGGTTTATAATAGTTATGAATCATAGCTATTACAATAATATTTAAATGATTTTTAATTGAATTGAAGCGATTTTAATCAAGTTTGAATAATTTTAACCAAGCTATTAAAAAATAATTTGCTATAAAAGTACTCTACAGTTAGCAATTTAATCAAAGTTGACAACTACACGATCTAATAGCTACTCCTCGTAGTTGCTGCAACTTGTAGTTAAAATAGTATTAGTATAATTTTTTTTTTAATGTTATAACAATTATGTTCTATAGCTGTCGTAAGAGTACTGAAATAAGAGTGTTCTTGGATAAAATAAAAGATGATACTTTATTTTAATTTTTTGTAAAAGCACCCTTTTATCGATACAATAAATTGTATCGGGGTGCTTTTTTTTTTTTAAAAAAAAAAAAAAATTAAATCCAATCATTTAGAAAGAACAAGAACTTAACGACTAAACTTGTCTGGACAACATAAATAATTAAAAACATACATATGAATTGATATCTTCATGTTTACCAATTCTAGTTCATGCTCAAAGTCTATAAACGCATGAAAAAATATTCAGATGTAAAATTAAATTAATTCTTGAATATCTTTAACAAGAAAAACTTTAAATCAGTCACCACACCTTTTAACAATAGCTTTTATTAACACACTAAATAAAAACTAAAAACAGCATGTTATCTTATGTATATAACAATGGAAAAATTATAACACTATTTATTAAATAGTTACTGTTCAGTAATAAAATGTGTCAATATAAAGAAAAGCATTGATTTAGCATTTAATTGTACACACTGCATTAATTGGAAATATTCATCTTCCTAATTTTTAAAATTCTGGAAAAATTTAGTAGAAAATATGAATGTTTAATTATTCTTCTTGATACCGCTATATTTTCATTTCATAAATATAAAAGGGAAAAAAAAATGGTTAAACAAAGTCATCAGGATGATCCTAAATGTTTGGGATCAAGTGAAGAAAAACCGAGACAAAAGAAAACAGCTCAATTAAGAATATAATTGTCGAGTCGAATCAGATTTAACTTAGCTCATGGAAAGTCACCCGAGCCAGGGTTAAACAGCTCGACAGATAAGTAAATCCCTGAGCCAAAGTCGAATGGCTCAGCAGTCAAGTAAATCCCCAAGCTAGGGCCGAACGACTCGACAGTCAAGTAAATCCCCGAGTCAGGGTCAAATGACTCGTGTCAGGTCCCACGAATCAGATTTTAAATAAATAAATAAATACTCAAATAATAGATATTAATTAAGAAATTATTTTA
>JBAMHZ010436267.1:0-22118 GCA_037177395.1 Alpinia galanga | reverse complement strand
CAAAGGGAGGTAAAGCCAATAAACCTTTATTTGTGGGAGTGATTCATCTTACGAATCGCCGTAGAGTATGAGCTAAAGCTCCAAACCACGTTATATCCTTGTATTAGCGTGTGTTATCTTTTATTATTATTTTTATTATATATTTACTATGTATTAATGAGTTTTATAGATAAACACACAATCAACGTTGATTTAGAAGAAATTGCTATTCACTCCTCTATTCGATTATGAAATTTTAAACAATACTGTTTTAATAATGTTTTAAAAGAGGATTCCCTTTTAAAAGAGTGACTCATTCCATTTTTTTTTTTAAAAATAATCCGTGACAATTCAATTTTAGTTAAAATTACTTTAATGTAGTTAAAACTGTTTCAATATTAATTAAAACTACTCCAAATTTTTTATTTAGCAAAATTATAATTAATAATTTTTAAATTTGTTTATAGCTCACAAATTAAGACTAATTAAATTAAGTTGATAAAATAACTTTTAACAAATAAATTGGTGAAGAGGAGCCTTAATTATTGTATATAAAAGATAAAATGAGTGCCTTACAAAAGCAGTGAGACATCTCACATGAGAACATAGTTCGATTCTTTGTTGAGGTGCAGTTCAACAATGAATTTCTGAAAAATTTGTGGAGTTATCTGACCGACAGAATACGACTTCGACATTAGACAACCTTTCAGGGATGATGCAAATGCGGAGTCCGAGCTGATCCACTAAAAAAACTACGAGCACTTCCTTAATTTACCCAGATGGTTGATAGAGATCCGCTGTGACTCCGATCTTTTCCGGCTTTATTATTGAAGAGGTGTCCCTAAAGGACTGTAGGGCAAGGCAAACCATCCCAGGGATTAATCGGACTGAAGGTTTGAACACCTTGGTGCTAACCAAAATAAATAAATAAATAAAATAATATAATATAAAATTAATAAATAATTCTATGAAACTTCATATTGGAGAGAACACAGTACATCAGACTACCCTTTAACAAACAAATTGTGAAAAAACTATATTGCTCAATAATAATTGTTTAGAAACACAATTCATCGTTCTTGCTGTGATACATTTGCATTTTAAGTTTCATCTCGCAGCAACAAGAACACAAAGAACCATTTCAAAAGTATTGAGTTACAAGGGATACAACCGGAGTCCTCATTCATCCACTGGCAACCACTCTAGTTGCAGTTCCATCTCGCCGCACTCGACATTCTGCAGCTTCAGGTGTACCTCTTGCCTGATCTTTCCATCGACAACGTTGACAAAGCTGTCCTCGATGAGGGCATTGTCATTCATTTTCAGCCACTTCCCGACCTGCATGATCCCCTGAACATCCACATCCCCATAGGCCAACGCTGCAGTGATCATAGCTTGTAGGTCAATATCGGCCTCTCCCATTATATCGTCAGCGGAAATGTAGTCGTGATCATACACTTGCTGTTAGAAGAGAGAAACAGATGTCATTTGTGCTTTAGAGTTTACGCTGACAGTAACATTCTATGCTAGTTTTTAGAGAAATAGAAATGTTCAGCTTCTCATTTTGAAAGACATTGTTTACAAAAGGAGATTGAACTTGCACCACGTAATTAAATAACCAATAGATGCTTCAGTTAGGCGATGTAAAACTATTACAAATATACAAATCAAATGAGAAAGAAAAAGACTAAAGAAGACTTAGTTAACAAAGATAAAATAAAATAAAATTTATTTAAATATAGATAATTAATGATACCGCTACATTTTCATTTCATACTACAGACTTGGAAAATAGAAATGGTCAAACAAAGTCAACGAAACTCCCTTGAGCGCTCAAGTCAAATACAAGAAAGGCTGAGCCAAGTAAGAACGGTTCGAATGATATCATAATTATAGAAGCAACTCAGAATGGTTCAACCCAGAGAAAAGTCGGATGAGCCAGAGTAAGATAGCTCAGTCTGCAGACAGACTCCCGAGCCGAAGCAGAATAGCTCGGTCGGCAGACAGACTCTCGGGTCGAGGCGAAACAGCTCAGTCGGCAGGTAGACTCCCGGGACGCGGTGAAATAGCTTGGTTGGCAGGCAGACTCCCAAGCCGAGACAGAACAACTCGGTCGGCAGACAGACTCCTGAGCTAAAGCAGAACAGCTCGATCGACAGACAAACTCCCGAGCTGAAGCAAACCGACTCGCCAATAGGCAGATCCCTGAGCTAAGTGAAACGGCTCGGTATTATGAGAAAGCTCATGTCTTTTTTAACAGGGGTTCCACAGAAGATTCCTCCCCAAAAAATGGTTAGAGGCTCGCGCCTATAAGGTTGTTAAGGGGTGAAAGGGACCACTGCTCACGACAGCAACCAGAGGACGCCTCATACTATAACAAGAAAGATGATTTTCTCTAACGTCTTGACAAGAGCGCCTTGCTTTGCCACCTGTCATTCTCATGACGCTCTCAGTTCATTAGGTGTCTCCTTATCAGAGAAGGAGGAGTGATCGTGGGGGGAAGAAAGGCGGGAAAAAGATTCTTCTCCACAGCTATAAGAGGAGAAGAAAGGCACGTATACAAAGGTTAAGCATTTAAGCAATCAATCAGTGGTAACATATCTATAACACATCACTACTATACACTTTTCTTTCTATTCTCTATAGTCTTCTCCTTCTTTTTCTTCCTACCATCGGCAAGCTCTAACTTAGGCATTGGAGGGCCGTTGGCCGGCAAACCGACGACTGTCTGACCTAGTGTTAACTTTTGCAGGACGAGAGAACCGAAGAAGACCATCCGTCGATCATCCTCTTTTACTGCTGCGGTTTGGAGAAGAACCCGTCCTCGCGTTGCCATTTTCGAGGATCTGAAAATCTCAAGCCGCATCAATGATAATATAGTAAAGAATAGAGCCCAATGGCGTAGGAAAATCCACATAGTCGATCTAAACTAGTGGGATAAGAATTGGTTCAGTTGTTGTTGTTGTAATTAAGTTTTTTTTTGTTTTCCTCTTTTTCTATTAATGTGTGCATTTGTCATGATTTCTTTCTTCCTCTTTTACGTAGACAGAGATGCGAAAAAATACAACATGTAAAACAAGATAAGCAGAAAAAATTACAATAATCCACTTACTAAAAAATAAATGAAAACTAACCAACTTAAGAGTGCCGAAATGTTGTGGGATTGAAAACTTGAGTTCTTCATTCCATACTGGATTCAAGTTGCTGTTCTTTACTGTGGTTTGGGCTTTCTGGTACACTCCATGAGCATTAGAATGTGAATCAGAAGTAGCTTAATTCAAAATCAATCTTTGATGCATCGAATCCATTTAACACCATAGAAAAAATGACAGTTTTTTCATGTTTAGTAAGTCACCTGTTGCCCGAGCATTAAGACAACATATGGGTCGCTAGTCAGCATATCTCTAACGGCTAAATTTGTCCCTCGAACCACTTTGACCTTCAATTTTCCAATGAATTCGCCTGTCTCCACCTGCAAGCATTCCCAAATCCTGATTATTAATGTACCAACAAAGAAACAGTTATCCCATAGAATTAGCGATCGATGTTTCAAGAACAGAAAAGGAAAGTGCATAGCTATGCAAACTCAGATGCAGCAAGGAGAGATGTCTCCAAACACACATTTCGAAACAGATATTGATAACATGATGACTTACATTCTTGTTTGAGTTTTTGGAACCAAGGCTAGAAGATGTACTTTTTGAAGAGTCGACGGAATGGAAAGAACTCTTTGACGACACGATACGTAAACTTGGTGTTAAAAATTCTTGCAGAACATACTTGGACCTATTGGCGAAGAAATGAAAAAGGTTTCCCATAAGATGTCAGTCTATGCATGCTTCATCATAAATCTCTCAAACATGGTCTACCTAATAAATTTGGTCCTGTCCTCATTACTTGCATCTGGTTTTGGTTTCGAATAGTCTCGAGGAAGAAAAGATTCATAAATTGAGTTGGCATAGGAGTTTCCACCAACTTCAATCACGGATTCCATGTCGCTTTCAGACCATTCATCCAGTGTCAAGGAGAGCACCTGAATGGCAAGAATTGAAAAAGAAAATTGATCAAAATAATGCTACTTTTATGAGGTTGATACAGACTGGCTAACATGATGAGCTTCTCATAAACCAAAAAATGGGAGGCTGTAACCATGACAAGAAAACAACCGGAAGCACTTGACTAACTATTTTATCACCAACTAAATAGAAATTGTAAAAACCCAATGGCCTAACGATCCACAAGAGAATCATATTGACAGCATCATAGACGATCAAAATAGTTGGAATTAACCAATTGTTGTTCTTTCAGAAAAGAAAAGAAAAGAAAAAAAAGAAGAGAAAAGCCGTGTATGTTATGACAGTAAGATTTGCAAGATCTAGGACAACATTGATGATTGAAGTCAGAACACATGGCTCACGAAATGGAGGACCAAGGTTCGAATAGAAATGGATGAAAAAAAGGAGTTGATCCAATGAGTAATCTAAGTGCACATGAAAAAAGTTTGGTAGTCGCAATGTGGTTGCTATTGGAGGGCAACAGGAGTAGGTGAAAAGGAAAGTAGGAGAGAAGAGAGGATGAAACATGAATTTCAATACTTAATTGTTGTTGCTCAAGTAAAGTTCATGTATATATAGACACAAAATTCCTTGGACTGACAGTTGTTTGGCCTATGGTAAGCGAGCTAGATCTGGAGAGCTTTTGGTTAAAGGACGAGGGTTTGAATCCGTATAATAGTACTATTGGAAAGGGTTTAGCTTTGCCTCTCCCACATGGAAAACTTTTGTGTTTTCCTTTTCTTTTCCACTAGACCCAAGTAAAATCTCCTCTTTTAAACAAGTACTCCCTTGCTGTGATTATTGATAGTCTCTAACTGTTACATATATGCTTATGAAACACAAGGCATCTTCTATCCCATTCACTAATCAGATATGAGAGAGTACAGTGGAAAATGGGGGTAATCTGTCAAAACAAACAAATTCTAGGAGGTAAAAGAGATGCTTCCAGAACTGAGCAACTACAAGCCTACATCAATTTGTGAGAACAATAAAGCCAATTCAACTAAGCAACTAAGCACCTAACCCAATACCTTCGAAGTATTTGCCCCAAGGCTCCGATGAATGTCGCTGCATTTCAGGCATAGAAAAACTCCAATGTTAGCAGACCTGTGACAACAAGTGAGTTTTATATCAGAAAACTCAAACTTTAAAGCAAGCCAGCAACAAAACATGATCTCATGGATTTGAAATAGATAAGTTAAGGTGAATGCCATCCATGATCTTCTAGAAACAGAACTAATAATCTTGACATTATGGTACATTTGTGCAAATTAATCGTTCTGTCATAATTTTAGGTCAGAGGAACATTGCATGATCACTTTAATATATAGCAATTTAGTCTAAATGATGACACTAGACAATTTTCATAATCCCTAAATGCATAAGACAGACTAAGTTTTTGTTGTAAATTTTCTACTGAGAATAACTCTGCATAATTGCTTAATATGTAATATTTTGTCTTAACAACAATGTTAGGCATACAAGTTTACTAGCATCACATGCAGAATATGAGGCCTAACCTCTAGATAAATGAAGCAAGTTTTAAAAAAAATTGAAAACAACAAAACAAACCCTTTATCCATTAAGCGAGATTGGTTATATGGATCCTCCTATGTCAATAGGTTTGATCCCCTACTATATCTCCATGTATTTTTAAATGAACTTTATTATGTTTTATCTTTGCTAACTAAGTCTTCTTTGATTTTCCTCTTTCTCTATTAATGTGTGCATTTGTCATGTTCTCACTTTTTTTTTAAAATGAACGAAAACAAAAAGATATTTACAGCTTAGTACTACGTAATACTTAGTATATTTAGAACAATGTAACTTTCAGTCATGTCAACTCACGTAAGCAACAAGAGGACCATTTTACACTTACACCCATTTTGGATCTGAACCACTGCAATCTGCACAAATTCGATTATCTGATTTCATACTAAGATCCCGCAGTTTCTTCCATTTACCTGTTTACATAAATAAAAAAAACAACAATTAGCTAAGACACCAATATCAACCATATAAATGATGTTGGTAGCTTGCAATTGATATATAGCATAATGTGTAAAGATTGAAGCATATCATCAATAAAAACTTCATCTATAGTATGTGTTGGGTGCATGCAGAAATGAAAATAATGAAACTAAGTAGTGTTTTATGTCCCTTATCAGACAATTCCATTAGTTTGGTAACATGAATTGGAATGCAATATTGGCATGCACAATGAACTTTTTAAATTAATGAGTACAATAAGAAAATTTTCTATATCTAGATACAGAAATAGTAAAAAAAATCAGAGAACATTTTCTATAAATTATATTAAAAAGTATTTATGTTTGCCATTCCTCAGCGCAAGAGTACTAGGTTGCTGAGTTTTTTTTTTTTTTGCCTTGCTCCTATTAATTAATAGACACAACTAAAAAATCAAGCAATAACCCATCTCCGGCTTCAGATGGAAGGAGATTAAAACCTTATGAAACAACTAATGATTTCCATATAAACTTGAACTGTTGTGAAACTCTAAATTAAGAATAGAACATGAAACATGATCATGAAAGGAATCCAAAATTCTCAAGTAATGGTAATTCGTCTAATCCATGCTCAAGGTGCTATCTAGAAAAATGCATCCACATATGTATGCCTCAGTGTGGAAACTGATCCCCTATTAGAAGATGTAGTCGAACAAGACTACACATATAATTAAAAGGCAGTCCGGTGCATGAAGATTCCGCATGTGGAGTTCCGAGAAAGGGTCTATTGTACTCACTCTTACTTTGCTTTTTGCAAGAGACTGTTTTTAGGATTTAAACCTTTGACCTATAGGTCACAAGACAACAACTTTACAGTTGTAGCAAGACTACACATATAATGCTTGGAATAAATTGAAAAAATCAAAGGGTGCCCCCATATTATTGTTTTCGTTAAAAGGGCATTTTTTTTATAAAAAAAGTCAAACCTGCACTCCACTGTATTTCTCATTCTAAAAATGCCCTTATTCTAGAGTAGTTGCTACAACGTGTTAAAAATAAATTGGTTCAACTTAGTCAAAAATATTATATATAGAACACTTTTATATAAAAAATCCTTTATCAACTTAGTCAAAATTGCTTAGACTTGATCAAAATCATTTTAAAACTATTGTAGCAACTATATAATATAGTTATTTTATAGTTGGTATAACAGTTTTAAAGTGATTTTGATCAAGTTAAAGCGATTTTGAACAAGTTGGTAAAGAGTTTTTTTAGCTGCCGCAGTGCTATTACATATTGTAGCAGCTACAGGAAGCTGTTTTGACTGATTTTAGGGTCAGCCTTTTAACGAAACGATAATTAGGGGCACCCTTTTGATTTTTGCCTGGTAAATTTCCCATGCAAGAACACCAAATTCAGAATTTATAGACAACTTAATGATAAGCCAGCATCTATATAAACAGAAATAAAAACAGTAACAAGTATGAGCAGATGGGTCTTCGTGTGTGTACCTGAGGCTGGCTTGTCAAGCTTGTTGATACTGGCACTCATTTATTCAATTATCCACAAACAACTAACCTTTTTTCACAAATGAAAGAGAGGGAAAAATCAACAAAACTTGAGCAACTATAAGTCAAGCTGTTTGCAATACACATGATTTTAATATTGTCAGGTGTAAACAATCAAGAAAAGTGCATTTACTTCCAATTGTTGTCACTTCATTGCGCAGGATCATTGCGAAATGAAGTTGCATCCAATTTTTGGTAAGTAAAAGGGTTAGGCAAAGGATTAATGCTGTGGATTTCTAAATTTCGACAGGGAAAAGCTAAACAGATCGAAAAAAATAGTCATAAATAAAACAAAAAGGAGAATCCCGCATCGTAAGAGATGAACAACAAAAGCGAACATCCCGTATCGCATGACATCCATAATCAACTCTGACATTGTGTTTTCATTCGCAAAAAGAGATCAAATCCAGAAAGCACGGGTCCTTATCCACCTAAACGATTAAAAATCCCATCCAAGGAGCAAACATGGAGCGATCGAAGAGAATACCCCACGAGAATAAAGCCAGCCTACCGATCAGATCTTCGAGGAATCAAACCACCAAATGCACGCATCGAAAATTCCCCGGAAACCTCAGCGATGCGTCGAAAGAGCAATCTAAGCATCATCCTAACGCTAATCGGTAAATGTACCTGGAAATCTAGCAGCTATCGGAGAGAAATCTTCCGGAATCGATATGGAACGAACGCGATCAGGGGTCATCTCCATCTCCAGAGTTCGTGGGAAATTGTAGAAGATGGGTATTTTTACATTCCAGTCCCCGAAAATACACAAACAATTTTCCTACGATTAATTAAATTTTTCGTGGACGCAACAAATTTCTTGAAGGTTTGAGTTATTATTTTTGAAAGATTAAGGTGACATTCGAAGTTAGCAAAATTTAGCGGGAAGAATATAGATTATCTTGTAAGGGCCCAAATGAAATATAACTGAAATTTTAGGAGTTAAAATTATTATTTAAATAATAGCGATGAGAAGCAAAGCGGCGTTTTCTCTCCAACGTTCAACTGACAATTTCAGTCTACCCCTTAAATTTTTTTTACTATTTAGCTGCCAAAGTTCAAAGAATATCAAACTATATTCATTTTCGCCAATCAAGAGATAGTCTTCCTGCCTAGGTAATGGTGCAACGGTAAGATGTTCAATTCAATTTCTAAGTATCCACAATTTAATTTTTAAGTGTGGTATATTTGTGAGATTTTTTTTTCAAATAGGATGATAAATCATAAAGCAGAAAGCTATTGCGGTTGTCCATGCGTGCACTTCCTGATGTATTTTGATGGCCAGTGAAGACTGTTGTGGTTCTTATGATCTTGAAAGTTTGTGGGACAAGGCCGATCATTCTCAAGATTAGTTAGACTGAAGACTTGGATACCTAGTACTAATAAAAAAAAGAGATCTTCCTAATTCATTCACCGATAAATTTAAAAATGCAGATAACTACTCACACTCAGAATTAGACATTTCAAATTCATTCTTAAAGAAAATCAAACATTGGAATAAGGTGATGAATTAGATCCTTTAAAAGAGGGACCTTCAGAAAGTATGACCTTACCGATGAACAAGCTAGGATTGATGCAGGACCTTTTGGAGAGCATGGGGCTAAGAAAGCATGAAGCTCCGATTTAAGAATTCGACAAGTCAGTTACTTGATTGCATTATAAGTCGGTCCCTCAGTTGCATTACAAATTGGTCACTCAGCCGCACTATAAGTTAGTCACTCGGTTGCACTACAAGTCAGCCATTCGACAACTAGTCGCTCGGTAACCTACCACTCAGTAATTAATCACTCAGGAACATCTCTTTGGGATGTTGCGAAAGTCGGACACCTAGGAACCATAATAGGGATTTTCCCTAACAACTATTACATCTGGTCCTCTGACAACCTGTCTTTATAGTCATTCTAGCATACGTGGCATATCACAGCGTAGTTCCATAGCAAAACTTATCCTCCAACAGGCTGTCAAAAGGGACATCGCTAGAATGATTGTGAGAAAATAGAAAGCATCTCCAACTTACTATATAAGAAGAAGATTGAGATAAGAAAAAAAAGTTGAACACTATTTCCTCCATTATTACATTTTGTTTTTACATTTTCCTCTCATTTCCCTATCTTACTTAAGCATCGGAGGACCATTAGCTGAGAATTCCAATGACAATTATTTAATGTGTATTAACTTTAGTAAAAAAATTACTACTGTGACGGTAAGAATTCATCATTTTTTATCCACCTAACGAACCGAGTTGTATCACTCTGAATCTATGAAAACTTTACCACTACAATTTTTTTTATCCAATCAAGAAGACAATCTATTTTTAAAATTAACTTGATGAAAATTTAAATATTCAAATTATAAAAAAAAAGGTCATATATATGCATAATAATTAATATATGTTTTGTTTTTATACGAGTTGACTTATTTATGCTCACTAAATGAGTCATTTAATTTAATAAATTAAATTATTATATATTTATATCTTGAATTTATTTATTATAAATTTAAAATTAATGAAATCGGAGTTAAATTATATCATACAAATAGTTCATGCAAATTTTTATTATATATATATTTTTTTAAAATTTAGTACTGTTTCATTTGGTGGAATAAATGAATTTGAGATTCTAGAAGGGCAATTGATAATTGTTAAATTATTAGAGGTGAGATAAAAAATGTTTGAAGGTTTGGGGGGCGAAGTGTAAATTTCTGCGAAAGGCGTTAAAAACGGGTCAAAGCGAAAAAGCTTTTCTCCCACGGCGCCGATCTCCAGCCTTCTCCATCGACCCACCCGACGCCGGGATCGCCGCTCCTCTCCGCCGCAACGACGCTCCGCTTCCAGAAGCCGTTCGACTCGAGCACGCATCTCTGATCGCATCGCTGCTTGACGGTCCGTACGCCTGCATCACCTTCCTGGAATCTTAGAGATCTATGGATCTGTGAGCTCCACGAGGAAGGATGGATCGCGATGTTTCCTTATCGATCTTCGGTTTCTGGCTTCTTTTGGGGATTCTGATGTTCTTCTGTTGAATTTTGTGCCATCGGTTTCGCCGAGTCCAGATCGATGGCTTTCGCGCAGATTTATGGTCCTGGATTGGGAATGAGATCGAGCATGAAACAGTCCGTGGCAGGGATTCGCCCTTCACTACCCTTGAGCAGGGTTTCTTCTCCCGATACTATGGAGCCCAGGATCAAATGTTTCAAAGTTCCTGCCGTTAGGGTTAGCAACATCAGCCGCAGAAAGGTTATCTTTTTCATCTCTTTAATCTTTCCTAGCTGTGAAGAAAGCCTAAGCAATTCAGAGTTTAACTTTAAAAAAAGATCACAAGCTTTCTGGGACATGGCTTTCCATCTCTCATGCTGACACCATCTTCTGGATGCATGTTTTACTCTACCATTGTTCAAAAAAAAAACAATAAGAAAATATTCTGTTCATGCATTTACTTTTCCCACTTTTGATGTGAGGTAATGGAAAAGCATGTGTTGATCACATAAATTATTATCCACGGTTCTCTTTATCGGTTAGAAGCTTGTTGCATTTGATCATCTTATAATTAAGACATCCTGAAACTGGATCAGGGGACTCCTATGTCTCCCCTCTTCTCGAAATGGACCTGGTTACTCTGGAATCAGTTTTTGAACTTGATTTCACCCACATTGTGGCTCTCCCGTTGCTGATGTACAATATTAGTTGACTTAACTGTGGTAAACCTTTACTATATGCTTCTAATTAGCTGTGGATTGGATGTTTTTTTAGTAGTCTAGTAGCTTTTTCAGTCTATTGGCAGATATGTCCACTCTCTTCGTGGAATGGACCTGGTTGCTTTGGAATCAATTTTTGAACTTTTCACCAACATTGTGGTTCTCCCTTTGATGATGTGCAGGATTAGTTGACTTAGCTGTGGTAAACCTTTACTATATGCTTCTAATTAGTCACAGATTGGATACTTTTATCATAGTCCAGTAGCTTCTTGAATCCATTGGCAGATATGCCTACTCTCTTCCTGGAATGGACTTGGTTGCTCTGGAATCAATTTTTGAATTTTTCACCAACCTTGTGGTTCTCCCTTTGCTGATGTGCAGGATTAGTTGACTTACCTGTGGTAAACCTTTACCATACGCTTCTAATTAGTTGCAGATTGGATATTTTTTCGTAGTCTAGTAGCTTCTTGAATCCATTGGAAGATATGCCTACTCTCTTCCTGGAATGGACTTGGTTGCTCTGGAATCAATTTTTGAACTTTTCACCAACATTGTGGTTCTCCCTTTGCTGATGTGAAGGATTAGTTGACTTAGCTGTGGTAAACCTTTACTATATGCTTCTACTCAATCGCAGATTGGAGACTTTTTCATAGTCCAGTAGCTTCTTGAGTCTGTGGGCAGATGCTGTATTTGCCTTATTTATTCTCCTAAGTTTGCTTTCTTGATCTCAGCTGTCATGCTTAGTTGACAAACTGGGCATTATAAATTCCTTTGGTCCTGGGGTAGATTCACATGCTGTGAACCTTGCTCGATAACTTTTACACACTAAATAGCTTACATGTTCTTATGTTTTTCATCACTTATGTTAAGGTCTTGCTGATATCGTCGTCTTTTCTTGGTCCATTGAAATATTCAAAACCAAGCATTTGAGGTCCTACAAATGTAGTCAAACCTATATTCATTTAGGTGGATTATCTTGTTCTCTAAAACCAAAAGGGAAAGGTGAAAATTTTGAAGTACAAGAAAGTAGGAAGCAAAGAAACTCATTGATTCTTTTTTCTTAATTTGGTGGTGCATTAACTCTATTTTGTTCTTAAACTTGCAGTTTTATGTTTCCATGTGCGGCAATGGAAGTAACTCTCCAAGCAATTTTGAGGCCAGTACTGCCACAATCTATCCAGAGGATAAGTTAGATAAATCTGAATCCATCGAGTCTAGTCCAGATGTGGAACTAGTCGATGAGAAAACGGGTTCACATGGTCTAGAGGAGGCCACTGCCCCAACCCAGAAAAGTGCAAGAATACATGATTTTTGCTTGGGAATCCCCTACGGTATGCTATTTCAATTTTCATTCAACCATTGCGAGTAATGATCACAATGCATAGGTGGCCAGTAGAAAACAAAATTTAGTCCTTGGCATAGACTAATGATCAAGAGACCTGGGATCACAAATGGTTCATGTTAGTGAACATGTGACTGCAATTTGTTTGTTCCATTCTTTGCTCATACCATTTCTTACCGTTGTTATCTCGTGCATTTATTCGCTATAATCTTATTGCTAGGAGAAGGTTCTCATCATCACTTACCATTTCACAGTCAACTCAAAGTATTAGTTTTACGTTGTTGCAGATATCAGATCAGAGTTAGTACATCTTTAAAGACCTACAGTCAATTGCTATGTTTCTTATTGCAGGTGGATTTCTGTTTTTCGGCGGGTTACTCGGATTTGTTTTATCCAGAAATCCTACTGGTTTGATATTTGGAGGTGTTATATCAGTTATGAGTATATTTAGCCTAATTGTATGGAGCTCTGGAGGATCCAGCATGCCTTTCATTTTGGGCCAAACAGGTATTACTCAATATTTCTATCCTCTCGGAATGGAAAAAAAACTTAGTTATAGTTTTTTCTCTCCATGACTCACATTCACAATATTAATGAAAGTTTAAGTTGCACCGAAAGAAAATTCTTGGAGATATATTTAAGATGATATGGATACACATTTAGATACTAATAAATGCTTTAGTTAGGCGATATGAAATTATTATAAATATATAAATTAAATGAGAAAAAGAAGATCAAAGAAAACTTGATTGACAACGATAAATTCAGATAAAATTTATTTAAATATAAATTATGATATAATAGAGGATAGAGTACGTAGAATGAGTCAATGAGATAAGATTTTATTGTGATTTGTATTGTTGTTGACTTAAATTTTCAAAGTTTGAAAAGGATATAAGCTTTCTATGTGTCTGAGTTGTCTTCCTAAGACAAATTTATAAGATCGTGACACGACCTGTCGTGATGTTCAAGATGTGTAGAATGCTAAGATGAATGTTTGGAAAAGATAAAATGTACTTCAGTTGGGGAGAAGTAATAGTTCCGATAGAAGAAGAATGAGAGAAAATAGGTCAATATAGTATCGACATGTTCAAAGACAATCAATGAACTTCGTAGCTATAGACAAATCGAGTGTAAAAGATGTAAGGGATAGATTTTGAAATTGAACCACAACAACAACAATAAAAAAACTCTAGTTTACCATAATTATAATTAGAAGCAGTTCGAGTGGTTCAAATAGTAATTGTAACCTAGCCTTATATAGAGCTTGAAGGAGTGACACTATCCGTATCCCTGTAGCTGACTCCCAATAGTTACGACTAACACGATTTGATATTGGTTTTGTCTACTCATCTGAATTGTTTTTAACTTAAGTTCATCTATTTTATTGTGATGTGAAAATATATTTGGTTGTGCAGTATTCTCTCATTATTTGGAGAAAATTTCATTTATATGAGAAGGTTTATATGTTACTGCCTGTTTATGCATCAACCCTATAAATCATTCCTTTCTGTTCACTCTATCTCTCTGTTTGAAAGCAGAGATGAGGGAAGGGTAAATAAAAAGAAGGAAATTTTGAATTTTGTTTGGAAAAGTGTGAGGGAATGGGAGGAAAGGATAGGGAAAGATAAGTTTTAATCTTTTTTATCCATGAAAAAAAAGATTTGCTTACACACCAATTTGGAGTGTAAGGAAGGGAAAGGTAAATCAAAATATTTATTGTTCTAATTTTATCCATTTTTTAAAATATTAATTCCCAAACAAATAAATTCATTAAAATTATTTAATTTGTTTAATCTAAGCTTTTTTAATTTCTCCAGTTGAGCATGAGTTTTTTTGTTCCTTTGTCGAAATCTTTACTGCTTTGTGATCTAGAGCTTTGTGCATGAGTTTTTACATGTGAGGTCCCGGAGAAGGATTCATGGCAGGAGCTTTGTGCACCGGGCTACTTTTTTTTTTTTTTTTTCAAAATCTTTACTCGTTGGTCTCCGCTCGTTCTTTTTTGCCCCCGTCTCCGTCAGAAGCGTCTCTGCTCGTGTGTCTCAAAAAATAATTATTTTAAATGTTAATATAAAAGTATTAATTTATTATTCAAAAGTATCTAATTTGTATTTACAAAATAAATATCAAATCAATATCTAATTTAAGATGTGATGATATTTTTATAATTTTATATTTTTAACCTTTATTTTGAAGGGGAGCATTGTCACAATGGTAAAGTTGTTGCTTTGTAATCCAGAGGTCATAGGTTCAAATCCTGAAAACAGTTTCTTGAAAAAAAAAAAAAAGGTAAAACTCTGTACAATAGATCCTTCTCCAGGATCTCGTATGGTGGGAGCTTCGTGCACCAAACTGTTCTTTTATATTTTTAACCTTTATTTTCCCTTCTTTTTCCTCCCAAACAAGGGGAAACATATTTCCTTTCCTTCTCTTCCACTTCAGTTAATGAACCTTCCCAATCTCCATCCAAACAAATCCAAGTAAATGAGCCATAAAAGTATAAACTCTCACATTGCTATCTTTTGATCCAAAAATGATAGGAATTTTGTTCGTGAAATGGAATCAACAAGGATAAGTCAATATTCTTATGAAATCGAATACACTAGGAATACGTATTAGTTAGTTTCATTCATGGAGTAAAATAGATGATTCACTATATTGCAGTCTGGACAAATATTAAATGATATGTTTAACATGCCTAGACCTCTCAGCTCTATTAGAACTTAAGCTTTTAATGCGAACTCAGCAGTTGATTTAAAATTTCTCTTAGTATGTTAACTCTCTTGCAAATTCACAGCGATTTCTATTGCATTTATCTGGAGGCATTTGCAGGCATACTCCATGGCAAGTACCTCTTCTAAGTTCCAATTCGTAAGAACTTGATCTATTTGCCTTAACGAGATAACAACTGCCTTTTTTTTTTCCTTCTTATCGTTGCAGTCGAAGAAGCTCTTCCCAGCATCACTCTACATAACACTAAGGTATTCTTCTCCGCCCATAAACAACATTCGATGACTCCTTTCTTCGTTAACATGCTCATGGCTGACTTCCATTTCTACTGCTTGTTTTGCAGTGCTGCAATGGTCTGCTTCTATTTGTATGTGCTGATCTCCGGTGGAAACCCGCCGCCGAAGAAGTTAGCAAAAGCGAAAGCGAAAGCTACCTCATCGTCGTAGCAACCACAAATTCATACTAAAGCTTGACGATGCTACAGAATCTGTTCTTTTCATAAGCCAAGAGTATCTATATAGGGGAAAATTAGATTCATTATGGCAAATACCTGCTGCAGTATCTTGATACATTGGGTGTAATAAGTAATTTAATTCATCTAAAAATTCACATAGAAGGAGCTCGAGACACTTCGATATTGACAACAGCATTTCTAGTTTGGTTTTGTTAGAACCGATCTATTTTGTGCTGTGCGCTGCTGATCCCTTCAGGTATGGCTCTAATTGGTTAGGTTTTATCTATAGGTGCCCTCAGAGATCTCTTTTAAAATTTATTAAAGCATGCTCACATAATTTTGATATTTAAAACCTTCGAGTAAAAAGCTGGTGCAACTTTAATTGCTCAAGCTTTTAGAACAATATATTTTATATTTTGAAGATACATAAAATTTGGTCAAAATTATTCCTAAGCGAAGGTACAAAAATTTCATTAAGAGGAGATTTCGAAGAAGAATTTATAGTATTCAATCTTAGCTTTAAAGGGTGCATTTGGTTCGGGTAGTAAGTATAATTTTAGTCATGTAATTACTAGGCAATTGTATAATCAAGATTATAGGGAACAAAATATAATTTAAATTGTTTGGTTCAATCCTAAGTAATTTAATAAAAATTTATTTGTTTGGAGGTTTTAAAGTATAACATAATATAATATTTTATTATATTATTGTAAGATTTTATTTACTCTGAAATATTATTATTGTTAGCAGCCTGCGGTGGGCGACGGCGATGGCCACGGCCAGTCGCCGACTTGATAAGAGTATTTTTATTTCATATGTTAAAAATTGAATGATAATTTAAAAAAATGCATAATCCCAGTAATCAATGAAAACTAAGCTTCTGGAAGGTTTTTAAATTCTTCCATATATAATCCTTTTGCTGACGTGACTTGACGTGTCAGACATCTTTCATTACTTGATAATCATTCAAATCCTGAACTAAATGAAATTTTTATTGATAACCTTAGATGGATAACCAAGGTTATCAACAATCATTCTGAACCAAACGCACTCTAAATGTTATGTTATATATTTGTGAATATTTGTATGCATTTTTATTATCTATTGTTTGATTGCTCAAGCAATGGTAAAGTTGTTACTTTGTGATCTAGAGGTCATAGGTTCAAATTATAAAAATAGCCTTTTGTAAAAAAAAAAAAAAGATAAAACTGCATACAATAAATCTTTTCCTGAGACCCCGTATGATAAGAGTTTTGTGCACCAGACTACCAGACTGTCTTTTACCTTTTTTGTTGGATTGCTCATGCATTATATTTCAATTTTTTAATATAAAAGAATCAGACAATAGATAATAAAAATACATACAAATATTCATAAATGAGTTATGCATAATAACATTTTCGTTTAGTGATATTTTGCTTAACAAAAATTTTACTTTGTAAGAATCTATTTTCATAATTCAAATTCATGTTTTCTAAATTACACGGTAATAATTTTACTGCTAAATCAAGACTCTTCTTCGTATTAAATTGTACTCAGTATTGCAAAGTAGAGTATTCAGTGTACACAACCTTCGTGGGATCCGTACTACTCAATCATACATACTTTGCTTAATAAGAGTCTTCCTTTGCTTTGTACAAGTCTATTTCAAATTCATGATCTCTAAATAACAGGTAATATTCTTCCTGTTAAGTCAAGACTCTCTTTCATATTAAATTGTAGAGAGAGCGCTATCTTAATAATTTTTGTAAGTGAGGATTTTTTTTTGACAATATAAATAACTAGCACCACCTTGGAGAACATTGTGTTCCTATTCGCTGAGCCTATGTAGCTTCAAATACTAAAGACTCCAAGCTTTAACTGGACTAAAGACTCCAAATGATAAAAGAGAAATCGAATGCCAGGAAACGCATGACCAAAATGAAGCACACAGGAAGATACATAAAAATAAAATTTAAAAAAAAAATTCCAAATACTAAAACAATTCGAATCCACGCAAGTTATGCACACAAGAAAAGGGAACAAGGTCTAAAGATTATTGGAGAGGTAAGGGAGTTTTAACATACAAAATATCTCATGCCGGTTCAGGATGAGAAGGGAACCTCAACTGCAGCAACCGCCGGCTTGAGAAGATGAGCCATCCCTTCCACCTGATGGACCAGGAACCCCTCCATATCCAACTTTGATTCCATACGACTGCAACAACAAACGATTCATGATACCAAAAGATGTTGAAGCATAGCTAACAAAACTTGTTATGGAATTCCTTTAAGGGCTCTAGCTCCAATTTTTTATGGTTAGATAATGAAATATTTCAGTGAATCTGATACCGAAAACATGACGTTGAACTGGTGGCAGATTGAGGTATTTACTCATCTCATTTTAGCAGCAAACATATAATATAAGAAAAAAAATCGGTCTCGTATAAATTTTTTTTGAGTTCTATCATTTAATGAAAACAATAAACTAAGTGGATATGCAACGGGTATTTGATATCACTAGGTTGAATGCTTTATGGAATGAGCAGATTACATGGACTATGTAGGCAGAGCAGTTATTATACATAAGAACCAATGAATCCCACACGATGTCTCGTGCGATATGCTAAATAGAATTCTATAGTTTCAGTTTTTCAGACATCTCAACAGATGCAAAATCAAACAATTCAAAATTTTTGGGCGCCAAAAGAGGATTAAGAAACACCACCAATGAGAACATGCATTTTCCTCAGAGACAATAACTAAATTAGGCAATATGTTCATATCTTACCTCGTTCGAAACATCAAAGACACCGTCCTGAATTTTCTTGTATATTGTTGCAGCAGTTTTAATAAAAGCCTGAGAAACAAGGAATTTCGTAGTGTGAATTTGTATCCACAAGTTCATATAAGAAAAAGATAAGACGACTCGAAGGAAAATTTTTTAAAAAAATTGTTTAACCTCCTCAACATTCTGTGCTGTTTTGGCAGATGCCTCCATGAAGATTAACCCGTGCTCCTTGGCAAACTGTTCGCCTTCCTCAGTGCTCACAGCTCTTCTGTGAGCCAAATCACACTTATTGCCAATCAGCATAATTGTCATATTAGCATTGGCATGTTGCCTTGCGTCTTCTAACCAGCTAGCAAGATGATTGAATGTCTCCCTCCTGACAATTAGTAGAAAGGTACAAAACATAAGCACCTAAAAGGTCCTTAAAATTGAAAGATAATGCACCTTGAATCGCTACCTGGTGATATCATATACAAGCAGGGCACCTGCAGCACCTCTATAATAAGATCTTGTAATCGATCTAAAAGACTCTTGACCAGCCTGCAATATTTGAAAATTTAACCAAATTAAATTGGCAAAACATGACTTTGTATGTCATTCAAGTGAATAATAAACAACACTAGCATAGTTATGATCTATGACTGACAATTTTAAGTTAAATATGAAAATGTTAAGATCCCTAGATAGGATATATGGTGTATGTTCCTACTGCCACAAGGAGGCACATAAAAGAGGTAGAAGCAGGACAATTCAAAGAGGCACATAAGGAGAAAAAACCGGTAGTGAATAAATCTAATTTCAGAGTGTCAAAGAGTGATATCAAATTTATTCCAAGTTGTCTTCGTTTTGCATTGTTTCTTCACTTCACTATTGGTGCTTCAAGTGCCACCAGATTAGCTCACTTTATCAGCTGAGAAAACAACTGACCACAAAAATAGACATTCTTCCGAAAAAGTTAATATTGTATGGAACTTGACTGACTGACGAATAAGATAGAAGTCAAAGTTATTAGGAAAAGGATCACTAATGCCCTCCCTCGTGTGTAACTGATCACAAGAGTCTGGCCCAAGCTTTATGCCTAAACAGAATCAACTTAACTAGATATATTAACAACACTGGTAGGATTCAACCACAGGATCTCTTGCTCCGATACTAGGATAAGGTTGAGGCAGGCTGAACAAAAAGCTTGAGCTGTTAAGAAAGAAACCAATCTAGATATTTACATGTATAGTGTTTGTAAAACATCTGGTGCTGATGGTGGGGTTAAAGGCTTCTACGCTTGTCCTTAAGTTTTGCAAGGATTCAAGAAACATAGTGGCACTTGCATTTTAGAGATTCTTACAACCAAGTCACAGAAGGCAGATACAAATATCAAGCAAAATGTGTGAAATGTTCAGAAAAGAAAAGAAGACATTTTCATTTGCAAGCATTTATGTAGATATAGCTACATAGATGATAATGAGAAACAAATACAGGGAGAAGTAGAAACCAACTGTGTCCCATATCTGCAACTTAATGGGCTTGTTATCGATATTAATCATTCTAGCCCCAAATTCCACACCAATTGTTAGATCATGCACTGGTTGGAAGCGCTTGTCAGTGAACTGCAAAAGAAGGCATGATTTCCCCACTCCTGTAATGAGAAAAACCAGTAAAAACAACCTTCTTTGGGAGTTATATTCAATATGATTATCTTTCATAGTATCCACCTGCAACTACGGTATAAAAAAAAAACAATTATTTTAGAAGTTAGTACACCCAAAGAAGAAAAAGACAACCAAACAAAAATCAAAGAAACCTCAGTTAAAATCACGAACTTAGCAAATTGTACTCAGAAAGTAAAAGAACAACACGATGCATCTACAAGAGGATTTTCAATGCTGAAAACACAAGTATACATTAAAGACAAAGACAAGAAAATTGCAAGCCTATCACTAGATCTGAATGCAAATCCATAAACAGAGCGCAATCCCTTTTCAGAAATGAAGCGAAATGCTTCAGATGAACACAATTGTGGTAGCAGGCAACGGGAAGTCGAAGAACGAGAATCAGCATTTAAACCCTATGCCGACACCAAATAACACCAAATAAATCCATAGCACGAACGGATCTTACCGCGGCGACAAATTTACGACCACCAGGGAGGAGGGGGAAGAAATTACCTGTGTCGCCAATGATGATGTACTTGAAGAGGTAAGCGTACGACATCCTCCCTCGGATCCACAACCACCTGGCTACGAGATCGAGAGCGAGGAGGAAAGGAACTCGAATAGATCGGAGACGGAGGAGGAGATGGCGGCCGCAATGGATTTGGGTTCCTCCTCGGCGATCGCAAGGCAGAGGCGGCGGAGGAGAGGCTTCGCGTGGCTTCCCAAGTAATGAATCCGCGTAACCGTTTCGGGCACGTTGCCATTTAACGTGCTCTGCTGACTTTCTTCCTGGGTGAAAGTAGAGCCCACATTTGACACCAATAACATAGAGGGTGACTTCCGGGTTCAAACTTTCTGGGACAGCAACTCAGCTCGAGTCAGCCGTGAATCAATATTATAAATAAATAAATAAAAACTTATAAATTTCACTAATTAATCAAATAGGTTTTAAAATATAAATAAAAAATCAAACAATTATTTTTAAAAAATATTTTGGATGTTTGAACTGAACGAGACCACAATGATAAAATTATTATTTTATAATTTAAAAATATTAATTCAAATTTTATAAATAATTTTTTATAAAATAGAATAAAAAAGGCAGCTGCATGAAGCTCTCACCATGCGGGATCCAGGAAAGAATTCATTGTACATAGTTTTATCCTACTTTTTTTTTTTAATTTTGTAAGAGACTATTTCTAGGATTTAAATTTGTAATCTCTATATCACAAAACAATAACTTTACCATTGTATTAGACTATCATTCTTTAAAATTTTATATGATAAAAACTTCATACACCAAATTACTCTTTTATTTTAGATGTTTGAACTATATCAACTAGTCATTTATTGAATTGAATAAATCTGAAGCATAATTTATGCATATTCAAAAAATCGACCTTCAATTATTTTTCTATTTTGGAATTCAAATTTGAATTTTTATATTGCTCCTATAAACATTTTAACACTACACCACCCTTGTAAGGGCAAATTAAAAAACCAAATAATCTTAAATTAATAACACATAAATAAAGCAAACTCAAATCAAATTCAATGAAGAATTACGTAAAAGGTTAGAATCCACCAATATAATAGCCCCTATCAGCCCACTTTCGGACCATCGTAAAGGAGATAAATCACAGTGAATCTTTGACCATTAAGACTAGTAACCAGCACATGAAAGGATGACACCCTTACATTACAACATCTGCATGCACTAACTATTAGGCTCTGCCCACGGAGGCAAATTTGAACAATTCAAAACTTTACTTTGACTTCACTTAGGGCATGTTTGGTACGCTGTAATGTAATGTAATATGGAATGGAATGGGATGTAATGGAATGTGTGTTACATTACTATGTTTGGTTATGATTTGCAATGTAATCTTTGATTACAATAGTGATTACA
>JBAMHZ010436247.1:0-10430 GCA_037177395.1 Alpinia galanga | reverse complement strand
ATAGTAAAATATTACACTATGTTATACTTTAAAACCTCCAAACAAATAAATTTTTATTGAATTACTTAGAATTGAACTAAACAACTTAAGTTATGTTTCATTCCCTATGATCTTGGTTATACAATTACCTAGTAATCACATGACTAAAATTACATATTATAACTTGAACCAAATGCACCCTTAGTATTATGCTGTTACGATGCATCTCTTTTTTCTCTCTTTAGAAGTTACAATTTTCTCTCTTTAGAAGTTACAATAATACTCTACATATTTTGATAAGTCTGAGTATAAGATGAGTTACTCTTACAAATGATTGTTTATTTTCTTTATTGGAAACAGAAGACATTGAAATACTTGAAGTTTGCATCAGAAACGATGAAAGAATGATAGATTATTAATAATTCAATGGCTGATTATAAGATCAGATCTCCATGTTCTAGCAGGCCCGCATGGTGATATGAAGAATGATCTTGCAGGCCCTGCCTTGTCATGTGGATGATCACCATGTTCTAGCAAGATGACAAGAAGAAAAATCATTTGATGTTCTAGGGGTTTGTGAAGGAATTATCTGGGTAGAAATATATATTAAAAAAAGGGACTATGAGAAGATCTAAAGGATTATCTTCTTTAGGTTTTGTTACAAATCTTTGGTCGTCGGAAATGAGGGCAACAATGACATAATCTACAATGGTTGGAAGAGTATCGACAAGACGAGCAGAAGGATTGAGAGAGAAAATATATATCGTCCAGATCGGTCCTATATTGATAAAACTCATTCTACAAAGGCTATGCAGCATGATCTGTGACTTGACCATTTTTTTTAAATAATAAAAATCTACTAACCTGATAAGCGATAATAAAAAACCTGAATTTGATCCACGTTGAATAGAGTCAAAGGTGAAACATCAGTTTTTTTTTTTTTTTTTTTTTACCGATTGCTGATTCTTAAGACTCTAAATGAGCCAAAATTAAAAATCTATGAATCAAATCTCAAATACAATGAATTTATAAAATTTATCCTCCAAATAAAGTACAGACTAAAAGATGTTGAACTGGTGGACCGTTTGCCACTAAACTTTCCGATTTACCTAAGCGACTAGTGAAAAACTTCTATGGGACTGAGTCAGCCACCCCAGGATTAGTCAAGCTTATAACCTAGATATCTGGTGTCAACTAAAAAATATTTAATAAGATAATCAAACCTAATTTAAAATTAATCAATCTATTAAAAAATCCATTTAAATTTAGTTTGATTGTTTTTAACTAACTTCTAATCAAGTTTGATTGAACTTCTAATCAAATTTGATTCAAATCTATTTAAATATTATCAATTGTTTAAAATTTTTATATTTTAATTTTTATTTATAAATGAGTATAAATAAATTTATAAATAATTTTTAAATGAGTTTAATTAAGAACAATGTTTCCAAATACTATTCACAAATATTATTCAAGAATATTAACAAACCGTACACATATGTGCTCAATTGACTTTCATATATATTAAATGAATATAAATGATGTCTTATCGAGTCAAACACCAAACTTATTCACAAATGTTTGATTCGGTTACAGCCCTATTGATTTTTATCCACGTCAAAATCTGATGGTCTAAATCCTTTAGATAAGAATACAAACGGATTGAGTTTCAATTGTACCCACATAAAAAATAAAGGAAAAGAAAATCATTCAATTTGTTACAACTATCAAAAGAGCATGAATTGTTCAAAATCTTGGCTGATGATTATATTGGCCTGCATGCTGCACTTCAATTGTTCTAATCAAACTATTTTACCCATTTTCAAAGTAACACATTCAAACAAGAGAAGAAAAAAAAAAAGTATCCACTTGACCTTCTCTTTGATTGCCTTATCTCTCTCCATGATTTTTATGCAAGCATATCTGAAAGAAAATATAATTACTTATAGTTCGGCATAATGAACAAGGATATCATAGAGGACATAGAAGCTGGAATCAGCAGAAAATAAATACTTTTGTATTGCTTGGCTCTTGAACTCAGAGACATCACTTTCATACAACTTTCCATATCTTTATTTCCAGAAGAGAAAAAAAAAAGAACAAGAACAAGAAACAAGTTTTACTTCAACTTTCTGGTTCAAATTATCTGCTAGTCAAACTGTGTCCTAAACCAGTAGTCTTCTACCACGATAGAAGGTTGTTATCTCCTCATCTTCCCCTTGTATCAAGTTAGAAAAATCTACTCCTGCGATGTAGAGAAAACAATGACAAGCACTATAAAAGATACAGGATAGATCAAACAGGACATCGACTTCAAATACTCGGTGGAAATGTTTTGTACCCTAACTTACATCAGAAGTCTCATCATTAGTTCAACAAAAGCCAGTGTATCCATGTCTGTTATTATGTTCGACAAAATATTAGAGACTAGGCCACAGAGGTGCTCACTATATCAGATTATTTTGGTATATCTAGGACTAATCTATTTGTTTCAAAAATTTCAGCTCAGATATATCTAGAATCCTAATGTAAGATTCAACTTATGATAGCATGCCAACAAGCTAGTGTTCAGATTGTCAAAGATTACAGAATGCACCTGCATCCCTATTCACGAAATATGAAGGAAAAAAAAAAACAGCTCCGCATACTCTTCTCGAAACTAAGAAATAGTAAATTGGCCTAGAAACTTTAGAGGCCAAGTAAATGGTAGCTTCAAAAATATAAATCAAAACCACATAATGGCATTGCCATGGATAACTACATTAAGCTATATGATATGTTAGTCTAAAAGAAACATACACAAAGTAACTGCAGTTGTTTAACCCTAACACAGACATACCATTGCAACCCTAAAAGCGTGAATTTTATCAACCATGTTGACAACTATATATTTACACAGTATTTGGTGTAACGGTGCTAGAATCAACAAGTTAAAAATGGCATCCCCCAAACAGAATTTCAGATATAGAAATCAGGTTTCAGAGTGATGGTTAGAAGCATAGCTAACATATTATTTATAAAAAGGTACCAAAAGAGCGGACTGTGGAATTCATCCACATGTCTTATGCACATATCTAAGAAAAGAGAAAAATACCTGAAGAACTTCAACAAGTCAAAACTTACTATGAGATGCTCAAAATTGCAGTGTCCAGTTAATTTAATGTACACCAAAACCATGAAGCAGGAGTGTTTGAGCAATAATGTTTCTAGCTTCACTACAAAGCTTCTCTGCATCTTTTCCATTGAGAGGCTTGTGAATCACGACTTTCACCACTCCTGAATTTATTATACCTTCCCTTCCTGGAGGCATAATCTTACCTGTCCCCATAATTGTTATAGGCAAAACAGGAACAGCAGTCTTTGTAGCAACACTAAATGCTCCTTTCTGCAACATCACCAATTAAGTCAACTCATTTCCAAATTCCATTTTCAACATTGTGTTTTTACTACTTACAATCAAGTAGAACATCAAAAAAATCACCTTGAAAGCACCTAGCTTTCCGTCTTTACTTCTGGTTCCCTCCGGGAAGAAATAAACAGATGCACCCTTCTTAATGAAATCCATACACCGCTTGAGACAATCCTGTAAGCAAGCAGAAGATTAAACTTTAGTAACTGGAACAGGGGAGGACAAATAAATTGCAAAGTCTTTCTACAAAAATCCTCTAGGACTGATTAACCAAAGCATCAGTTAAATGATCAAGAAGGGTACATATAGGTGAAAAGGCATCGCAAATTTTGAACAGTCAGGAAAAAATTAGATAAGCCCAGCATTAATTATCATATAACTAAAAATGGCAGATTATATCTATCGATTTGAAGTCTTAATCATTCACATATAAGAAAAGATTGATTTTCCTCATCCCACAAAAACAGAATCATTTCTAAAAGATGGCCAATGTATTTAAACTTAAAAAGAAAACAAAATACCAGCTGGCTCCTGCTATCCGTTCTGGAAATAGGAATTACACCAATGAGATACATTGCCCATCCAATAATTGGGAAAAGAAAAATGCTTCTTTTGCTTATAAATTTGAAGCTCCTCCCAATGGTCAAAAGGGTGTATATATCCAAGAAGCTCTGATGATTGGAAACATACACAGTTGGAGCATCTTGAAGAGGTAAGTTCTCCATCCCCTCAAATTCAAACTTATAAAAAGGAATTATAGTCAGTGTTGCCCAGATCTTCGCAATCCAGTGATGAAACCTGCGTCGATGCCGATCAAATAGGAGGACTAATGGGTGCACCACCACCATAGTAGCAAATAGAAAAATTGCAGCCACAGCCGTAACAGAGTAAAACAAAACCCCTCTGACTTGTGAAACCAATTGAAATTCTGTTCAATAACAAATTCATTCATGGGTGAGACTTCACATTCTTGAAAATTTAACAAATCATCTTATTTTCCCAGTATGATTTTCATTATATATGTTCTACAATAGGATAATGGAATTCCTTTATCCTGGTTGCATCCTATTGTCTAAATATTATTTTCTTCTTCAATCAGTATTCTAGCAAAAGTAGTTTTTTTAAATCGTATGATAAATGAAGATGTCTATTCAACCTGTTTGGAATCAATTCTCACAATAAAAGAGTTCTAACTCCATAAAGAAAAATAAATTTTCAAGAATGAAATGCCAATTATTGTATCAGAATAAACATAATGTGGAACATCATTTCACAAATTACTTAACCAAATTACCCTTTTATAGTTGTATGTTTCTCGAGTATGTTAAGCACTGGATTTGCTTTGGGCATACAATATGTTGCAAAATAAGTGGATGGAATTAAAAATACCGCCAAATTGATTTAACCATCAGAATTATCACTCGTAATTTTTAATTATTACAGAACGATCCACTAAAAGGTGTGGAATTGAAATTATAATTCATATATGTTTTTTTCCCTAGCAACTAGAACCAAGATTGATTTCTCTAAAGTTCACAATTTCAAATTTTCACGGACAAAATCTGATCAAGGTGAATCATGTGATGCGAGAAAACAAACTAAACTAAAAGTCCATCCCACTTGAAAGAACATGGAGATCCATTAAGACAAGCACTCAAGGTATCATTTCCAGCTCCAATGTTAACTAATCCTCTTAAGTGGTTCACTTCTTTCTGCATGTGTTTAAGCAATCTCAATGAAGAGTAGGCAAAACTAAAAAGGCACTAAACATAATAAAAAATTCTTCCTAAAATGTACTACCAGTATATTAGAACCCACATAAAAAAAATTAAAAAAAGGCATAAATAAAAGCCAGCATCAATACATTTAGCACGGATGGAAGTGCATAAAAGACTGGGAAATTCATATGAAAAAAAATGTAGATCAGCTGGATGATTTCCATTAGTAACAATGTAAACAATATCACATGAACCATCAATTGTTGAATTTGTAGACGCATGCTGATAACATCTCCAGAAGCATCCTCATTTACAATTGCCTGGATTAAAAATAACAATGTGCATATTATGCTTTTGCAAACTAATGAAGCACAATGAGAAAAGTATAGTGCAATGCTTACATTGTTCCTTATGAACTTGGCACGTTGTGCAAACTTAAGTGTACTTAATGTCTCTAAAGCACAGCTAGAAAGACCCAAAAAACACAAAGGACAAATGCTAAATATGTCAAAGGAAGAGATGCAGAGTAAGAACATAAATCAAAGAAGATAACATACCAATTAGATGGGCTTATGTTTGCAATTATGATTGTCTTGGAGTTGCCTCCAAGTGAATCCTGAAAATAACAAAGAAATAAGAATCTAACCATCGAGGCTTACACAAAGACGAACATATAGTAACCTAAATACTAGATACAAATATTTTATATGGTAAAAAATCGATAAAAATGATACTTGCCTTGCACTAGAATAGCAATTGTCAAGTCATAATTGTGTTTTTTAAGTTAGATGGTAAACATTCATGCTCAATTTTATGGGTATAGCTAAAGTTACAGTTAGTCAAAACAATATGATTATCTGCAGACCAACAACCTCCTTCCATCATGCAGACAATTTTGCATCATAGAAACTTATACAAGTCTTTTACTGAAATAATCTGATGCCTTCCCAAAGGTATTCTGGTTTTGTTTGATAATCTAATAATAAGCTGCACTGAACCTAATTTCCAGGAAAGATGTAATAGGAAAGGTCAGGACAAGGTTGTGAAACAACTTATGAGATATTGGTGTTTTAGATAAGACATCACAAATAATTGTTTTTAGATTTAGAATAAATTTTCATTGATGAAATAAAACATTCGTACTGTTGTACTCCAAGGAAAGAAAATTATATTTCATAAATATTTACTCCAAACTTCCTTAACTTTTCTACACGCATAGTTGCATGCCACAACCTTGGCTTAGGCAACCAACACAATTTACCTGAAGAAGGAAAGTCAACTTTGAATCTCTGTATGGTACATGCAGTGATTTCTTGTTTGACATACTGACAAGGTTCATGATAACAAGTCTGCATGACACAAAGCACCACCTTAGGTGAACAAACACATGCACACCAATTACATTGGACAAATAATCAAATAATCTAGAAATCAAAGTATATCTTACAAAAATGGATAAGATAAAGTAAGTTTACAGACCCTAAAGTTGAAAGTGATTTATTTATGTTGGTTGCTTCTTTCAGTCTATCACCTTCAGCACCTGAGCTCTTCTGTCTGTATTAATATGTTTGTTTAGAAGTGTTCAAGTACAGATCAGGAGAAATAACATGTAACTTGTGCTTAAGAAATTTCCAAACTAATTGAAAAGATTTTACCTCTCAGACCCTGCTAAATCTACAAGATTAAGCCGAGCGAACCTATGATGGGTAACACCCTGGGATTCCCACTGCAAAATTGAGAAAGCTCTCTTAAATTCACATAAATATAAGATTATACACACTATTCAATGAAGACTGCAACAGATTCTATAAGTCTTACCCACCTTACTTTCTATGACACAAGTAAAAACACTATGAGAACGGCTGCTAGCTCTGTTCATGCTTGTAGCAGCCACTTTTCTGTTTGATGATCCCTACAAGGAAATTGTAGCAAATCATTATGCATTGAAAATCAAAGAAATCAATAGAGAATAAGTTTTAAAGAAGATGTACATAGCCTACATTTCTACATATTTAGTACATAGCCTACATTTCTACATATTTAATTTGTCTACCAAGCTATAAAATGCTTCTTATGGCAAGTAACAAGATGTCAATTTCAGTTAAAACTTTAAATGAGTTGACCATGACAGGATGATCCTTTTTTTTTTTTTTTGACATACCTGAATAAGTTGTTGCATAACATCGCGAGCACATGAAACCTCAAATTCTGAAAGATTCTCTACATAAACACCTTTCCTTGAATCTTCTCTTATCTGTCATAAAGCAACAAGGCCCTAACTCCTTTCAGATGCCAACAGGTAAATATTGGCAAGTTATGCATGTAAGCAAGAAAATTAAAGATAGTTTAACATAATCAAGAAAAAAATCCCCACAATATAAATCCTTTTAAAATATAAAAAATTTCTATGGATAGCAAAGAGCCAAAGATCATTAATGAAATGCAATATAAAATAATTCAAAAATAATAGTTGTGTCCTCTCTTACCTGCAAATTTACAGAGGATGGATTCAAAAGGTCAAGTATATGCTCATTATAGATTTCTAGAAATGAGCATCTACATGTGAATTGCAGCTTTTCATCTCGTCGAGTTTCTTTTTCCTATCATAGAACAATTGAAATATCAAACTCTAGCAAGAATATTATTCATTTGAATAGGGAATTTTAGCTAGTGAGCAGAGACAAAGAATACCTTTTGTATCCTTGAGAAGAGATGCTCAAAAACTCTAGGTGTCATCCCACAGTTAACGCTATGTCTACGTGTTCCACTTTCAATGTCTCCTATCATTGTGTGTGTTTTTCCACTGCCAGTCTAAAAATAAAATCATATGTCATAGAAGTTTTAGGTCCGGGCACAAACAAATATTGAACACATTTCCCGATCTTTCATTAATGTTAATCTCATAATCTAAATGATAGAACATTAAAACATAGCTCATACATTTCATAAGAATCATTTTTATTAGTTTGATGTATTTTAATATAGGTAACTTATGACAAAGAAAAATATATAATATTTCATTGGATAAATAACTACCATAGGCAATTAAAAGTGTTTCGAAACAGATTACTAGTAGAACTTACTTGGCCATAGGCAAACATACAGCTGTTATAGCCAGCCACACAATTCTCAACCATCGGAACTCCAGCAACTTTAAATAGTTTCTCCTGTTAAGCATAATAATCCAGATTCATCAATTGCAAAAGAAAATTTTTCCCAAATATAAGGAAGGTCTGAAACATGACAAGTACTATTACCTGACTAACATGCTCATCAGCAATGAGATCAAAGGTGAAACGAGATTCAGGGTGTCCAGTCCATGTAATGGTTTGGCAATTGTCCTGTCGGACACATCGACTGTGTCCTTGCAGGGATATCTCTGAACAGCTGAGAGGTCGGATTCGGATCGCAACCTACTTAAACAAAAGAAATGAGTAAGCCTACCTGGAAATTCGAAGGTTACACAACATACAACAGAAATTTAAGCACAATACAGTTTCTATATTGTAAATCATCAGAAAAAAAATCCAGAAATAGTTAAAACAGGCGAAAAAGAAAAAAAACATGAAATTTGCTAAGATGTTTCCACCAAATCACCTTGATCAATCAGGCACTCAGATTTCAACTCAAAAAACCTTCATGTACCTGAACGTTATGGTCCTTCCAGAAGGAAGGATCCTCTTGCAGCTCGAATCCCTGAGCCGGCAGGCCGCAAGAGACGACCTGCTGATCGATGTCCCCGCCCACATCGGCTGCTTCGGAATTCGTCACGGCCTCGTGAAACCTAACCCTCCCGGCAGCGCTCCCTGGTTCGACTACGGCAGGCATTTCCGACGACCAGAATCGAAAAGGGTCACTCGAGAAGAAGTGGGGTTCGAGAGCGATTAGGGTTCGGATCTGGAGACGGAGAGCGACGGGGGAAACGGGAGAAAATTTGAACACGACCGAGGAATCCTGGATTTTCTACCGAACCGACGATCGAGATGAGGTGAAATGGACGGTGGATACGAGTCTCATTCAAATTTCGCGACCGTTTGGGCTCGAACGGTCGCCGTAGCTGTCCTTTTTCACGTAAGTCGAGG
Source organism: Alpinia galanga (assembly GCA_037177395.1). Taxonomy (NCBI): domain Eukaryota; kingdom Viridiplantae; phylum Streptophyta; class Magnoliopsida; order Zingiberales; family Zingiberaceae; genus Alpinia; species Alpinia galanga. The sequence goes on along the minus strand of JBAMHZ010436247.1, from coordinate 1,242 downwards.
GAGCAAGGATACTTCTACGGGGACCAGTGATCGTTTCAATTTACAATTCCTATCCAAAGAGGCGATGTTTGTGCGTACCACCACAGTAAGATGGTAACGCAGTGGAGGAGCAATACAAATTTGATGAATCCAATCTGATATAAGCCGTGCAAATGGCTCATGAACTGTGCCGCACTGTCAAGGCTACATGGGCCGTGCAAATGGCCTCGTTCTCTAATCAGTTGGATTTGCTCGTAGAAGATGGGTCATGCCTGGGGTCAATATAATCAAGAACTTGTAACGTAATGGAGATTGTAATGTAACGATAATTTATATTATATTATTATATTTGATACGTGATTGATGTATAATTTTTAATTATAACGATTATTATATTTTTTTTATTTAGTATTCGTTATTATCATATATCATCGATCGTTGATTGCTATTAGTCATTGCCGACCGCTAGCCAACGACCAACGACAAGCAGATGGATGGGCGACTGTCGGCCAATAATCAATGGCTACGATCAACAGTTCTTAGTCATTAACTATTAATATTAACCTTGTAATATAATCAGATTCTATAGATTTTATCTCATAATCTAAATCACACAAATTTCTTATATTTTATAATTCAAATACTATTGCATTGCTATTTTAAAAATTATATCAAATAAAATTATATTACTTACAAGGTACTCGCTTAGATACAGCTGCGCTAAAGAATTATATATATCTCCTGCACACCAATTCCCTGTGCGACTGTGCATGCCATCGCTATCCACCGTCATTATCATCGGAATTCGTCGTCGTCGAAATCAAACTATAACCCAATAGGGCCGATGAACCCTAGGGGGTCGGTGCTAGAGGAATCCCGGCCGAATTCGCGACTGCCAGTGACACGGCTACTAGCGCCGTGATTCCGACCGACGCCAATCGTAATCCGGTCGGCAACCGGGCGGGGAATGGCCGAACACGGCGTCCAGCCATTCCGTCCGGCCATTCCCTGGGCGGTCGCCGGCTGGATTGCGGTCGACGCCGACGGTGCCGAGGAGGAGGAGCGCGGCGATCAAGTTGTCGCGCGCGCAGGAGATCATACCGTGTATATATATATAGATCTGTTATGTTGGGCGTTCCCAACCTGCGCACGTGAGCTCCACTCCCGTGCCACCGACGCCATACCCGTGCTGCCGCCTCTGTCGTCGCAAGAATTCGTCGTCGTCAGAGCCAAACTATAAATCATTTGGACCGGTAAAACCTA